>QFDV01000442.1:11642-42620 GCA_003315845.1 Lactarius trivialis
GTTGAACCTCCAGATTACGTCTGCCAGTGCCGGTCACATCGGCGGGCCTCGTTCAAGTTTAAGTTCGATTATCGTTGTGACAGCGTATGATCGGTTCGGTCACACTCATGTCACATGTCAGTTTGTGACAGTGGCTAGAACCGTGACAATGACCAGGCTGCTTGCTGAAAGTGTTGCTGTGTGGTATATGATCCCATACCTAATCAAAACACCATCATGTATGATTCTGTCCTTTCTGGACTCAGGCTGACAGTCTGGCCCAGTGACAAAGCATGGCTACAAGAACTTCGGATGTGGGCCAACAGTTTCTTACCCCTGAGGCCTGAAGGGCAATACCGCAACTTGAGGTCCGAACTACTGGCTTTGAGCCAATGTCCGACTGGTTTCCACTGGCAGCTAGCTGCCTGCTGCCGTTTCAGGCACTCTAGCAGAGCCTATCTATCATCAACTGCAAGCCGTCGTCATCGCTGCCGCACTGCGCGTGCTGCTCCCTACGTCCGTTTCACCACCACAAGATTATATGTATCGAATGTGGACGCTACTTCTGGCACCTGTGAATGAGGAAAACGTTGCAGAGGACGCGCTCGTCCGCGCATCATCCTTGGTGGATCCGATGACGAAGCAGGAAAGCTTCGCGCGGCCGTGGCAAGGAGGATCTGACCCCGTCTTTCATCTCCAGCGCCGCCTACTCTCGACGCTTGCGGAACGCCTGGCCCGTGCTGCACCAGCAGTACCAGTTCACCGGAAGATGCTCAACGGAGATGCGCACGAGAAGGCGGGAGCAATCAACCCTCAATATGACGAGCGAGGGACGGACAGAAGCAGCAGCAAAAGTCCACGATGTCAAAAGATTTGGTGACCCTGTATTGACCGGCGCGATTCAGGAAGGACTTGCCAAGTTTCGCACGGCAATATAATGGATTGAAAGTATTTGGGCGGACATACGTCGGGATCTGAGCCATAGCTGTGGTCACGTGCCTCGTCTGTGCTCTTGGGCCGCGACCTAATCGAACTACAGTATAAGGCAGATTCAAATCACATGTAACTTACACCTGATTGTGGTTTCGAGATCATCGTTAGGCACCGTCCAGGCCCCAGGGGGCACAGATGATCTTCATATATACCCAAGCAGCAAAGGTATTCCGAAAACTTCAGAAATCCTCATGTTCCTTACATCGAGGAGATGGTGCTGACTCGAAGACCAGATCCCGCAGGTTTTCCACATGCTGACATGGCGCAGAAGTGCCCCTCGTCTCAAGCCACCGAAGGGAGCTTCGGTAATCACGATTGAGGTATTTTCCGCCAGAATTCTCGCTCATTACCACAACAATATTAAACAAGCGGTCAACAATTAACACAACTGTCCATCAATACGATAATCCGAAAAAAGTCCATGGTATAAATAAACTCTGTAACGAAAAGGCACGGATCTTAATAAAAAAAAATCAGATAGAGTATAAACCTGAGTATAACGGTCACATACCTCTATAACCCGCAGACACTCGCGGCAACTTGTGTGACCTGAGCCTCGATGGAGTCAAGTTTCTGGGCTTGCCCATTCGTAAGGAGGTTCATGCCCGCGAGTGAGATGTCGAAGCCCTCCGAGATCGTGTCAACGGCGGTAACGAAGATCGTTTCACCCCCGAATGTCAACTCCCAGCACGATCCACACTCCGGGGAGTTCCAACCCTTGACGGCGGAGACACCGCCAATGGTGTTGAATCTGGGCAGTGAACCGAAGCTGGTGAATCCCTTGGTGACCAGGCCGTTGGGACCGTTGGAGCAGGCAACGTTGTTCAGCGAGGTCGAGGGATTGTCGTAAAAAACGTTGTAGCGAACAGTTTGAGAGTCCGCAGATGCGACGGAAAAGAACGCGACAAGAGAAATGATGGTGGAAGTGAACTTCATGGTGAGGATGTGGTTGATTAGAGAATGGATAATGTGCGTTGGCTGATGGGTTGGTGATGAGAATGCTCCCTTCGTCTTTGAGCTTATATACCTCAAGCACTCTGCCAGTACCTGTGCAAGAGCAGCCAAGCTAGAGAACCGGTAGGGAGAAGCATGCGGTAGGCCTCAGGTGGCATAGCATGTTGCAACGTACAACATGTCACTGAGAAGTCGGGCGGTAGTAACAGCATCGCCAGAAGAGGGCCAAATGAGCGAGATCAACGGACTACCGGGAATTAAGGAGGTTCAGGACCATCTGGGCAGTGTGGACGCATACGACTATGGGGACGATGTAGAGCGCCCACAGACCGCTGATCATGCAAATCCAGTCTCAGAGACAAGAGTGCTGATCTTTAGTGACTATGGGCGCTGTCCGTAGCATCCAGGGTCCAGGAACCGTCATAGGGCGGTACCGCGGTAGCGGTGTAACAAGACATTGAGGGCAGACAGCAACAAGAGAGTAGTAGCGGCTGTGTTCTTCAAGTTCAAATTCAAGCTCGGAATTCCCATCAGTGGCGGCCAGCGCCCGTCAGTTCGGCCCGCTTCCACTGGACATCGTTGCTTAATATGCTGACAAACCTTACACAGCCAAAGCCTTCACAGCCAATGGATTGCCTTGAACCCGAACACCATTTCCGATTCCGATCCATTCGGTGAAGGCAATCTCACGCGCGTGGTCGTAAGACTAAAGGAAAGGGCGCCACCCGTGCCAACGAGAAGGGGAAACAGAAGGCCAAGGACGTGCGACTCTCTCTCGGCACCATGGATTATTATTCGCGTTTACAGCAGGGCTACACTTGGGAAGTCACTTATACCCGCTCCTGGGACCGTTCAGGAGGACGAGGCCGGCGCCGTCGCTGAATTGCTTGCCCGTGCAACTTGCTTTTTGGGCTTTCCAGCAATCTGTGTAGAAGGTTGCGCAAGCTCTGTAGCTGACAGTCCTCAGCGTAAGACAAATCGCCGAGACTTCTAGTGAATGGTAACCACCAGGGCAGTAATAAATGATACAAAAGATACAAAAGATAAAATGTGCCGGTTTGAGATAATCGAAACTTCCGAACCTATGTGATTTCTCGGAGCAACGTCCAACGAGTACTAAGTCATATCTAGGTGAAAAGATGTGAGGTCCATTCCAAGTTAGACTGTCGTGACTGCTATACGTCAAAAATCATAAGTCTAAATGCAAGAGAGTCGTGCGCGATCGGAACGAAATATGAGGGCCAGTCTCAGCTTTGCGCGAGTTGGTCGTCCTGACCAATTTGAACGCGCTCCTCAATGGTAATGGTAGTCTGTTGAGGGGTCCCGGAGGAACTTTCCTAGAAGAAGAACACGTGTCAGAACAGATGGCATACATAACGCATAAGCCGCAAAAGAATGACCCCGTGAAAATTCAAGTTTGCGACAGTGCTTGGGGTATTAACATCTTCGTTTTCTGTTTGTTCTAGTTGATCTTCCTGACCAATTTGAACGCGCTCCTCAATGGTAGTGGTAGTCTGCCGAGGGGTCTCGGAGAAAATTTCCTAGAAGAAGAATACGTGTCAGAACAGATGGCATACATAACGCATAAGTCGCAAAAGAATGACCCCGTGAATCTTCAAGTTTGCGACAGTGCTTGGGGTATTAACATCTTCGTTTTCTGTTTGTTCTAGTTGATCGTCCTGACGTATTTGAACGCGCTCCCCAGTGGTAATGGTAGTCTGCTGAGGGGTCTCGGAGAAAATTTCCTAGAAGAAGAATACGTGTCAGAACAGATGGCATACATAACGCATAAGCCGCAAAAGAATGACCCCGTGAATCTTCAAGTTTGCGACAGTGCTTGGGGTCTTAACATCTTCGTCTTCTGTTCGTTCTAGTAGATCGTCCTGACGTATTTGAACGCGCTCCTCAATGGTAATGGTAGTCTGCTTAGGGGTCCCAGAGGAACTTTCCTAGAAGAAGAACACGTGTCAGAACGGATGGCATACATAACGCATAAACTGCAAAAGAATGACCCCGTGAATCTTCAAGTTTCCGACAGTGCTTGGGGTCTGAAAATCTTCGCCTTCTGTTCGTTCTAACTGGTCTGGCCATTCAACGCGTTTCCGTCCTTCAGGACGAGGCCCTTCCCTGCTGACCATCGTGTCGTCTCTGCTTTCAGGGGCGACTACGAAGTTTGGATTCATCTGGGGTGGTCCACGGCGTACCCACAGAAGCCAATCGGGTGGGGCGACTCCCGAACGAGTGAGAGTCAAGGTGTGGCGGCCAGCGGAAAAGAAGGGAATGGATAACCCGTCTGTAAATAGGTATGTAAAACATTGTCGGGGGGTCGGAAACGGGCTGAACCACGTACGTGTGAGTATAGAACCGAGGACAACAAAAGCGACTATGGGCTGGAGAGCAGTGGCGAGAATATCCTCTTGGGTCTGCGGTGGGTCATTCGGCGCTTCGAGGCGGCTCTGTGCGAGAGTGGCAATGAACACAGCGCCTACCCCGATCTGGGAAAAAAAAAAGAATAGAGCGTCGAGTTAGGAGTGAATATGGTTTGTACCAGCTATACTAGAAGACACTGACGGGTCCGAAATGTCCACAGAAGAGTGCTTCGCGCCAATCCACGATCTCGGGTATCAGCTTGTATAGCAGCAGTATCGAGGGTATGCGGCGTAAAGCGAGTATTACCAGCATGAGGACCATAAGCCGCCAAGGAGCAACACCAATCTCAGAGATGTGAAATTTTTCAAACGGTAGCCACGCCCCGATGTAGACGAAGCAACCGCAGTTGAGTAAGAGATCGAGGATTGCGGAGAATGAGTCGTTTTCGGTCTGTTGGTTGAAATGACCGTCCCAGGAGATCGCAGAGCCTATACACATGGATAAGTGGCAACACGGTGTTCATTATGGACGATAAGCAGACCGGCAGCAAAGGCGGCAAGGAGGTCGTCGTTTCCCAGAGAATTTGTGGCGCCGACGGTGAACAACGCAAGAGAGATGTACTGGGCGATGAATGACCCTCGATCAAGAAAGCCCTTCTTTTGCGAGAATTTCAGTATACGAGAGAATGTGAGACCTGGGGTATTTCTAAGTCTCAACACGACGATGGCCTGACAGGTTCCATACCAATGATTGCGCCAAGGACAGTCCCGAGAATCACTTGATCTAAGCATCAAAGCAATCAGAACTGTGAAAGAAATGGGGGTAGATTGATTTCGCACACAACCAACCGATAAGAATCCATTTTTCGAAAGCTGTTGTACGGGAAGCTTCTCTTGTGAGGTATATGGCTATGCTGAGAAAAGGGTATGCAAGTCCATCATTGGCGGCGGACTCCGCGACAAGTAGCTGACGGATGGGAAGAGGCACGTTTGTCACAGCAAATTTCCCACCTGTGGAAGCATAGGGCGCCAAATGAGCGATTAATGCACTGCATAGCATCGACTGCCAACTGACCAATGACGGCTGCACTGATGATGGGATCTGTGGGCGTCAAGCACGCGGAGATGACGAGTGACGACACATAGTCCAATTTGGGGAATAGGACATGTATGAAAGCTTGAATGGAAAGCGTCAGTACGACGGCGGGGGTATTCCATCTCGTGAGGGAGCTGGGACACTTGCTAGCAGATATAAACCATCCAAATGCCATAGTCGGCACCACCATAATGAGCAAGCTCTTCGCATGCTCAGCCATATACCTCTTTGGCAACTCGACGCCTATGGCAAAGAGACCGATCCCAAGCACTATACGCATTACTTCTCGTGTCAGGATATCTATAGTGCCCGTCCAAGAACGTGGATCGAATATGTTGAAGACGTGAGGTCCCAGGAGGAAGCCAAAGCCCGTTCCAAGGGTGACCTCATTCATATACATCTGAGTGGGACTATCAGCGAAAGAGTAGTAATGAATCATGGAATATATCTCACCTTCTCTTTGATCACCAGAGATACTAAGTTGTACTTGATGACTATCAGACGTGTATGGGCAACGTGAAGGGCCCGGGGTGGGCACTCACGGTAACAACAAAGCCCCCCAGGAGGGTATATGCCACGCTGGCGCGTGAAGACTGTTGTGCAAATTTGCCACATCAGGCTTAGGGTTGAGTCTTGAACATTCAAGCTTCAAAGAGGAGAATACGAACATCGAGGAATTGCCAGGGCATAGGTCGGAGTAAAACGTTGCGACTTGAGTTGCGATCTCTGAGATCTGATAGATCTGATGCGTCGAAGTGATGAACGTTGAACGTTGAGCGTTGAGCGTGAAACCTCTGGGGTAGACTCTGCTTGAGTCAAGGGTCGGCCGCTCGACTGGTCAAGTCCTCAGATGCGAGTCCTCCGAAAAAACACTCAGGTCCGCGTCCCGATATGTCAAGTCAATAGATTTATCAAATTCGACATCACATAATTCGTAACTAATCTATGTACAGTTGACCATAACTCTCAAACATTTTTGCAGACAGTCAGATGGGTACTACAAATGCCTATTGATAAAAAAAGAGTCAGCTCACGCCCCAAAATATGGTGCGGCAGCCTTACCAGACAAGAAAAGGGTGTTACGCCTCACATCGTACACTACAGATGTCGTCATAGAGGCGACTGTTCCATCATCTTCGAATACCTATGCGCGAAACGAATGACATGGCGTCGCTTTAGTGACGGGGATATGTCATACCTTCTCAACCTTTAGCTTTTCTCCAAAAAACGCATTCTCTCCTACGTTTTTGGTAATCCGTAGAGCGGAAGAAGCGGCCACTTTCGCAGGATCATTGAAGGCAGAGAGAAAGAGTAAAGCAGAAGGAATCCCTGCCGCCCATAGTGCCCCGTCTTCATCGACGGAGAGGTTGTCCAAGAGTCGATCTATAGTCGCCGATCGGGAAATCAGTTGGAATGCATTGACCTGAATGGAGGCAGGGCTACGACCACTTACCCGTCGGAATTACATCAGTCAAGACAAGAGAGTGGTCACTTTGCTCTTCGAAGGTAGAAATCCCGCCAATCTTGGCGCTGCCAACGTAAATGGTCCCGTTCGGAGACCGGGCAATACCATTGTTACCGAGCATGCCAGCGACCGAGATTTCGCAACCGTTATCGACGTGACAGTAACCGATCGAGGCTCGCGCTGACCCTATGAACTCCAGCCACCGACCCTATAAGAGTGATCACCGTATTACCGACAGAGCGCGCATCACAGTTATCAGATATGCTTACGTGGCCGACTTTCGCACCGTGATCGTTGGTAAAGTAGAAACTCTTCCCGTCGGGAGAGCCGACAATGTCGTTTGGGGTGTCAATGACAGGATCCTCGACGGTCCTCACATGAGTGAGCGTATTCCTCCCGAGCTTTGTCTTGAATATCTCTACAACAGAGTTCGCGCCAACCTCCTTACCGGGTCCCTGGACCGGCTTCCGGTGATTGATGGCGTAGACGTAAAGCTCTTCCGGGTTAGACGCCGAAGGGACAACATCCATACCGTGGGATGAGTACCCTTGGGAAGTAGGGAAACCTTCGAATGCGAGACGTGTGACAGAGCCCGTTATTACATCGTACGTAGCGATGTAATCATCGAATACGGTCTTATCGTCTTCCAGAACCGTGAGGGCTGGAACCCAGTGACGGCGATTGGCCGGGGAAGAGCAAGCAAGAAAGAGAAGACCGCTCGGAGGATGCAACACAATCTCTGCAAGTGGGTAAGTCAGGTACATAATATGTGTTTTCGGAGCACGCACTTTCACAAGCTTGTAGGGATTCCACCTTTTTACAGTCCGTATTGCCCACAGACTCAATGGTCCTCCATACCCCGTTCGCGGATAGGATAGCTTTGAGAGAAAGTTGGTAGTACACCGCGAACACTAGGGCCAACAGTGTTGATAACGTGAGCCAGATACGAGCCATGATGGTGGTTGTGGGGAGGGAGCGATCTGCCAGCGGTGGGGAACGTCATGATGTTGCGGTGTGGGGTTAACTCACGTGCCCGAGAAGAACGCGGGCGAAGCGTTAATCACCGGGCCGCCCTCCATGTACGACCGTCCGCCATCGATCGCAGAGGATACGATTTACTATGCGCTACACCCATCTGAATCGTCGTCGGATAGGACATCCGCAACAGTCCTAGCCCTCTCTGTCCAAAATTTCGTAGAATCTCTCCTGCCTGACTTCCTATGGCACCGCGATACTTTTCAAGTCAAAGTTGTCCAGAATAGTGACAAATCTGGATGGATCCTTGAGGGTTGGATGAGGGTGGGTGACTCCATAGACGATGAGTGGTGTGTGGTGTGGTTGCTCCGTGAGGTCAGCGAGAAGTGGGACTGTGCCATCAGGTGCCATCACTCTATGGTCCATTTTCCATCGCGATTGACTCCTCCCTGTAGCGTGCGTGACTCTGATGGGGAGTTCATGCTGATTGAGGCCGCGGATGATTTACCATCGTGGGTGACACCCTCTGTTGTCGAGAACAGGGTGCGCACCGTTCTCGAGTCCTGTCTTCGCAGGATCACCTAAAACCGCCCACGTAGGTCTGGATCTACAGATCTCACCTTCATCTCATCCCGCTCTCATATGTATCCCCGCCTTCTAGCAAAAGGCGCGCTGTCAGTTTCTCTTCAGACGACGACGATCTAGCCACAACGGACGAGTTCCTCGACATTACCGATGCCATCAAACTCGTGCGAGATACGTCAACTAGCACTAATGCTCTTCCACAGGTAGAGCAAACAATTTGGCAGAGGATTGCAAGGCATGTCATTGCCTCTCGTTCCGAGGATCATACTTATGATTGTGCCCAAGGTACCCGGACAACCTCCAGCGCCACGTTCACAAGGCGAAAGCATATTTGCCGGTCGGTGTCGCTAAAGCACTTTCTGTCAATCCTGCGCTAGTTCAAAAGGCTGTCGAAGCGTTTTACACGCGAGATGCGGTTCAGCTACGAGTAAGTATGGGCTTTCGCTCCCCACAACGCTTTTCTCACACCCTGCCAAGGCCGCACATAAGATGGCTCATTTTCCTCCACAACCGTGCCTCCTTCGAACTGTCTGGTTGACGCGGACTGCCTACGCTCAATTAGTTGGACAGAAGTTTTACCCTCCCAAAGTATTTGGTCGCTGGCAAGAAAAGGAAGGAACCCCAGAGTGGAAATGGCAAGATCTGGGCATGAAGATAGTAAATGTTGTCGTTGAGCTCTTACTCCATTCTGATGACGACACAGGCGTGCGGCTTTGAGATGCTCCATCAAGAGGGTAGATCACGCGAAGAAATGTCCAATATCGGCTTCGACGGCTCATCCACTGCTGTAATCGTCCTATTGGTTCGAGCATCACACGGCTCTCAGAGAGACATTACAGGTCCGAGCGCAAAAGGACGCTCTGCAACGCGATCCAGAATTTGTCAAATATATCAACAGTATTCAGGCAGCAGGCTATTTTCGGGGTGAGATTGAAGGGTCACAGCTCTGGGACGCGCTCGAAAGCAAGGCATTAGCAGTGTTTCTGCAGAGTCGACGGGAAGAGTAAGTCCTAGTTCCTTTGGGTCCGTGTAGGTTGGCTCAAGATTTTTCCTGGAGTGGTGCTTCCCGCCCTTCGTTTGCCTCTCAGGTCGACGCTGCGATTGCTAATGCAGGAGACCTCACTCCATCGCAAGATCTCGACGATCCTGATGATTGGCTTACTGTCAGTGCAGAGGATCTTGACCGTGTACTGCAGGATACTATGAGCCATAATGCCCCTCACACAAGCCGCGAGATGGATGTCGATCCACACTCGGAAAACGAGGAGCATGACACAACTCATACCCAGGTCGCCAAACTCAAAGACTTAGCGAAGAAAGTCGACGCGTTTGTCGCCGGGGAGGGAGATGTTGAAGGGGCCATGTTTGAAGAGTAAGTTGTCGACCTCTCACTTAGTGCCTTGCAGCCATAGACATGTTCCTTAGTGAGCAATCCTCTGAGGGAGAAGCGAGCGATTTCAGCGACGGGGAGTTCTCGGAAGTCGATTCTGACGACGATGAGGACGCTGCCCGCGCTGCTCGCCAAGATGCCTTGGAGAAGTTGGTGCCTGGAATCGAGCCATCTGAATATGGTCGGATGCCTACGTCCTTTTACGGTCGCTCACAACGCGTAGCCCCTGCGGCACCAGAGAACGAGGACACCACAACAGCAGAGGCCACTATTTCAACGACAGCAGCAGACATTGACTCCCCTCTTGCTCAACCCAGGCTCTCGCGGGCACCCTTACTTTCTCGCGACCAGTACGAGGGGGTAGATTCAGATGATGATACTGATAGCGATGAATTTGATGAACCCGGTGACGAGGATGACGAACAACCAGAACTAGTGGGCGAAGTTGAGGTAGACATGGCTGAAGAGGAAGAAGAGTTCCTAGAGTTTTCCAGACAAGCACTTGGAATAACCGACGAACACTGGCAACAAATCTTGCAGGAGCGCAGAGATAGGGGAGGTCAGCCTTTCGTGTTTCACGCTGCGTATCTTGTATTACTGACACGCTTCGTTAGCATATGTCCCTACACATAACGCAGAGAGCCAGCATCTCTTCAGTGAAAGAAGAACCCCAGACGCACCTGAATCGGGGCCTCGCCGTCCGAAGGCCGGGACAGCAGGAAATCCCAATTTGGACTCGTTTGAGGCTGTCATGCGAGCCATGGACGAGGAGCTTGCACGTTCGAAGAACGCATCAGCACCGGCGGGTCCTTCGAACCCTGAACAAGGGAAGGGGAAAGGGAAGGCCCCCGCCGCCCAAGGTGCGGAGGAAAGTATGGACATCGAGAAAGCGATGGACGCCGAATTGAAGGCCGCATTGGTGGAGCACGACGACGAGGATGCCGAAGTGGATGTCGGTGCAGACGGTGATGGCCTCGACTATAATTTGATCAAGAACTTTTTGGAGAGCTTCAAGAGTCAAGCGGGATTATCTGGGCCCGTGAGCAATTTGGCTGGGAGGTTACAGCCGGGTTGGGGTCTGCCCAGAGACGAGGCGTGATCCTTTTTTTTTCGAAAACAAAATGCCATTCTCGTATGGTATCATTGTATACTCTATACAAACGAAGCACGTTGACACAAGAGCACACCGATACATAAGAGCAGGCTTGAAATCTGAGTTCTTGCTGTCCGAGTTTTCCATCGAGAAAACCGCGCTGAATCAACCGGGTATTAAGTAGTGACTGCACACCGGTCGTAATTCCCGCCCTGGTTCGCGCCCCACCACCGCGGGAATGGGTGGGACGTTCCAGCCGCGCCTTGGACCGCGAACGACAGGATGAACACCATGACCTGAGTCCCTCCATCAAGCGCTGCACGAGGGAGGGAGGTTTTCTCAGCACTGTCACACGGTCAATAAAGAAACAAACGCACCTGCGCCAAGAATGTAGTTGTACTTTACAAACCATCTGGGGTACCGCGTGCGCAGGTACCACTGGGAGAACAACGCGATCACGTAGTACAAAGTGAACGACGAGTTTATCCCTACGCAAAGCCAGCCGATGTAGTATCTATCCGGCAGAAGCGGCACCACCAATTGTAAGATTGTAAGATCGGGGTACGAAAGACTGTGTGGGGGACTTACGCGATGACGGGAGTATTCAGGTAATCGGCTCGCAACTTTGGGAAAAATCGGTGGATAAGCCAGAACGGGATGGGGACGAAGAGGCCAATGACGTATCCCCACGCGACCCATTGATAACGCTTTCCATGCGCGAAGAGCTCGTGGGAAAGGCCACCCCACGCGATGGATTGCGAATTATATTGCTGTGGCTGTTGACCAGACCAGATGTTCGTGCCCTGCACCGATAACAGAATCTCGCGTTGATTGTCGATGATAGAGTTCATCATGACTGATATGCGTTAATGCTGTAGTCCCACGGTGAAAAAGGATATTCACTGTAGTTCAGAATTGCACCAAATAACGTGCCAATGATTTGGGCGGTGAACGCCGCACGAGGAGGGAGTTTTGTATCTGATACGAAAGGATGAACCACCGAGCATGAGGTGACACCGTAGACTTACACTGTGCGATCTTTAGGTCTCGGAGAAGTAGCTCGGCTTGAATTACAGAATCTGATTTACAAATTGGGCACCGGTGGCCATGCACAAAAAGTTATTGGTGACTCACTGAAACTGAACAGTACAAAGTACATGTTAGCCATAGGCTTTCCGGGGTGCAAAAATCCGCCGATCATCTGAGGGAAAGTTTGGATGGTGGTATTAAGGCCAGTTATGGCGTAGAGTGACCCGAAGAACAAAATCAAGATGACGGCCATCAAACACGCAATGATGAAACCCCACCTATGGGAGATAGGAGAGGTTATAATCACGAGCCACACTTTCAACCTATTACTTACCATGGGAGAGTTGAATCGGTTTTGTAGATAATAACAAGAGCGGTGACGAATGCAGACAACAGAATAGCACCATACCAACTATTCGGGGCGTCTGGATACTGAGGAGGTATGAGCACGCTTGTAATCACTCTGGATACGAGCAGAAAAAGACCTTGAGCATCTCTCGGTAGTGAGGATCCAGATCGTCGTCAGGAGACACTTCTCTTTTGCCATCAGCCTTCCACAATTGCCAGGTAAATTCCGTCCACATCCGCTCGAGCGAGTCTTTCTTTACCCAGCTACACGCTCCGCGGACGTCGTTGAGGTTCCACAGTAAAAGGTGGGTAAAGGTAGCAGACGACCCGATGTTGCTGGTCAGTAAGTAGATGATCCACGTCCCTGCATAGAAGGGGAGTCCCTGCTCCGCAAGTAAAGTCGGATCGACCTCCAATTTATCATTGAGAATGAGAAGCTGGTCGTAGACAGTGCCATTCTCATAGAATAATTCCTGGGAGAGCTATCAACTCGTATCAGTAATGATCCCGATGAAACTGAGCATGACCTAGTACGAATGGGAAGTTCCTAGATTCCCAGATATTCTTGTAGTAGACAGTCACAAAGATGACTCTGTTGAGGAAGGTCAGGCGGCGGCAATGATATAAATCACTGAGGTAGCCTCACATGCACAAGACATATCCGATAAAGTTGGAGACCTAGGAGACGTCTGTCAGCTGTGGTGTGGGTCCCAGAGACGGGTGGTGAATAGATACCTGGCTTTCCAGAGGGATCGCGAACGGATTCGCTTCTGCGGAGATATACTGCCAGTCGAAGCAAATGGAAAGGAGGCCCAATCCTTCATTGCCATTAGAACCGCCAAATACACGTGTGAAATCCGTGGATCTCGGATTTGCGAGACAAAAGACAGAGAAACCTGTAAGCAGAGGGAATATCCATTCAGGGAAGATCTCCCATATAAAAATCCTAAAACGGAATCAGACCGGTTCACATGAATTCTTGCAGAAGAACTTACGCAAGGAACGCGATATAGAAGAGCTTCAGCCTCTTTTTGTTGCTTTCTGATTGTCTCGTACTTCCTTCTTGGTAGAACGCATCAAACATGGAAACCAAGGGAAGTACACCGGGGTATAGCATCTTTGAAGGGTACAAGAGGATCGCTTAGCAAAGCCAATGGTCAGGCCCGGTATGGAATCAGAATAAGTTGATACACGCACGCCTCATCAATCCCCCGATACCGTAGCCAAGAAGCTGGCTAGAGAAGAGGAGGAAGGTGGACGCCGCTCCGTTTGGTGTGATGTTGTAGAACAACCGCTGCACTGCAAGAACCTCTGTTCCCAGGGCTGAATTCGCGGCCGCGCCTGCCATTATGACTATGAATGCATTCTCTTTCTTGTTGAATGGACCCTTTTTACGACGTGTAAATAGATCTGACAAGGGAGAGCGGCAAGCACACACTGGGTTCAAGTAGCGGAACCATCCCCAGCGCGGAATGACAGCTTCCATCGCAATTCCAAGTACGTAGCTGATGATCGCGAGGAACATGGTGGAGACTAACACGGTTTGCTGTAGGCAACCATATTTAGATTCGAAGAGGAGGATGGGGATGTTACTCGCTGGTTTGAAGTAGTAAATTTGCGCTAGTATTGTAGCTCATGAGCTGGTGTGGTCCCATGCTACAGAAGTGACCCTCACCAAGGACGCCACCAAATGCCGAGAGCCCAATGCCGATGAAGAACGAGCGGAACGTCCATGGGTTCAATGAAGGGTCATCGTGAAACGAAATGACATGGGTGACGATGTCTCGCTCGTTTCGGAGGACAGCAGTGTCAGTTCCAGTTGTTGATTCAACATCGGTTTTCGAGTAGGTTACTTTCTCTGAGGCTCCAATCCCAATGTCTGCCTGCTTCTCGTTAGCGAGCGCTGGCTCTGCCAAGGGTTTTGACATCAGGACTGTTGAGAGAGCGAGAGCACACAGTTTTTTCTTTCTTTCCGAAGGCACTTCTTTTTATCTGTAGACGTCTAACAGCTGGCGAGGAAACCATAGACCCAAACGCACACAGGCACCACATTTTTTGTGTTTACTGTTGGAGTGGGACAAACAACGGCCAAGTTTGGCTGGGAGGTTTCTTACTGCAGCAGGATACTAGGCCAAGTTGATCCGCAAGATAAGAAGCCAAACAATATGGGGTCACTGGCAGATAAGTCGCTAAGTGGGCATAGCCATGCACGTAAATTCCTAGTGTCCCGTAATAGTCACGCTCACGGTGGGGAACTGCGGATCACGGCGGTAGTAGACCGAGGGACTACCGAGGCCTGTCAGTGGCCCGTCGCAGTGCAACTTGAAGGCATTTTTTTTGGGGACCATTATGTAACACTTTACAACTCTTTTTCACCCTCCATCGGAAAGTCTCGCCATGACCCTCGACACGACACCTAATAAGATAGGTTCGGTACTGTACAGTACTGCCTGTTACTCAGGAATCGCAAGATTATGCCACCTATCAGCATATTCTTGGTATAGAAAGGATGAGTCTTCAAGCTTCGTTCGGTCGCGACTATGACATCTTGAAGGTCGCGAAGTCGAAGACTCAAGTTGCGCCCTCTCATATCGCAGTTGACATGACATCAAATGATTGGCAGTCCGCAAACAGGTTGAATGGGCACGCGACCTACTACTGTCGGCTGTATGGTGGAGGAACTGGGTCGTCCCTTCCTCCACCACCAGTGCCAATGTCACAAGCGCCGCGCTCGCTGTCAGTGTCCCTCCGAGTCACTGGCACGATATCGTCCGCCTTCCTTCTTTTCACCGTAGTACAACACTCCACGAAACCGAGTTTTCAAGCTGAGCCTTTCATACTACAGTAGTCTATCGTCACCGTGAAGTCGGGCGCGGGTCTCCACGGCATTTTGTCCCCCCCGCTCCCGCCGATATTTGCTTGCTCGCTTGCATCGATCTGGTCCGGCCCCGCCCCGCTCATTAAACGTCAGGCGCTTGTTTTTGTCCCTGTGGCGGCACGCGCATCAAATTGACTCTCAGAAAACACCGCTGACTCGTTGGCGCAGGATCTGACCTGACTTGGCTTGATTGGCCTCGGCATTGGGTGGCCTCCTCCTTGGTCCGTCAAGGAGCATTTACTGCTTACCCCGGAGAAACATCAACGATATGGAGATGGTTGCATACATTGTAACACATCTGACAGAGATGGGTCA
Organism: Lactarius trivialis; assembly: GCA_003315845.1. Taxonomy (NCBI): domain Eukaryota; kingdom Fungi; phylum Basidiomycota; class Agaricomycetes; order Russulales; family Russulaceae; genus Lactarius; species Lactarius trivialis. The sequence goes on from QFDV01000442.1 coordinate 27,112, forward strand.
GTACCACTTGGGGACGAAGGAGAAGCAAATCTGGTTACTTTCTTCGGAACCGCCCCGGAATGCGATGAGGCACTGCAGCGCCGTAAATTTGCCACACGTGTGGGTAACTCGGCGCAATCTTCGTCTTAGCATCACACGTTCGTATATTCTTGGCTTGCGTCTCTCTGTTCTTTTCCTCAACTGGGAACGTACAGGTAGCCGGGCTCTGTTCTCGATGGATGTAGGGAATGTCGTGCTTGCGCTTGCGGTCAAGTGTGGGAAAAGAAGGCGATCAGGCGATCAGGCGAGTTTCCCACGTAAAAGGAAAGTGAGCGTCACTCTTGGCAGGAGCACTCTAACCTACGAATGAGGGAAATACATCCTGTGCCCTGCCCTCTGTTGCACGTAGACTTCTAGGCACATTGAATGCGTTGAAATGTGGCTATAAAAGGTGTTGTCTCTCAATCGTGTGATCGACTCTTGTGCTCCCTCTCCTGATTTGAACTCTCTCGCTCGCCCTCACTTCTCCACATTCCTGCCTCTCATGGTCTACATCCCCTTAGTTTCTCTGCTTGGACTCCAAGCTGCCCTCAACCCATTCGCCCCCAAGGCCAAGACGGGGCCCGTCTCCACCGACGCTTCACCGGTCGTACCTTTCGTCAACCCCAATCTTCACGGCGGTTCTCTTCTTGATTGGGCGCCCAATACCAATGGGCTCGGAGAGCCTCTCAACGTGAACATCTCCCACCCACTGGTTTAGTAGACGAATCAGCGCTCACGGCAGACATTTTTCTCTCCGGGGGGTGTGGGTAAAACAGGTTATCGTATCGGCTTTCAGCTCGCCGTGGGTCCTGTCGGACGGTGGATTTGTGCACTTTGCAAACGCGATCGGATTGTGAGTCTTACTTTTTTTGTGGCGTGGTGTTGCTTAGCGTTACTGACTCATCTCTCTGCCAGTGGGATCGAGTGCTTCGGCGCTCATCTCGGCGACCCGCAGACTGCGAATCTGGGCGATGGACATGGCTCTGTGAACCAGACCCTCGAGTTACGACAGGATTACGGTAATCCAGACATCGGCACGTGCTGGGAGAGCCTGGTCGGAGGCAACCATCTACGGCTCTTCCGCCAGAACGGCCCCTCCGCCAATACCGGCGCGTTGTTCCTTGCGTACGTCTTGCCAGTTTGTCCCCGCTACCCTGATGGATAACTGATGAAGAACCAGGGTTTCTCAAGAAGAGGTGGAGTCATTCCTCTAAACGTCCATCCAGTTTTCGTAATCGCTTTGTGTTCACAGAATGTCTCCGATGGCCACAATATTGCTCCGAACGGTTATAATCTTGGTCGGTGAGTACACCCCCGCGCGCGTGTAGAGATACAAGTCTGATGGTGGTGCCGCCTGGCGCCGTAGCGACAACCTTGTGAAAGGCGCTCTTGGAGTGAAGACATATCAAGGCGTCAAATACCAGACCGACGCGCTGAGCCTCACTGGCTTGCTTCCGCCAGGCTCCAACGGCGTAAACCATGGTACGACACCACCTATTTATGCGACGTTATTGTTCACCGACTTGCGATAGGCATCGCGACCGACGGCGTCACAGTTCTCCTTACCGTCACAATTGTACCGTGAACTCGAGAGTGATTGATGGACAGTTGCCATGTGGCACATGATTTGCGCTCACCTTCTTGTTACCTAAACCTGTCTGAGGTGATCGTTGGCGATCTCCCCAGGCTTCAATTTTCCTGCTGCCCCCTGCGTTCTTCACTGAGAATGTCGTATACCTTCACCTGTAATATACTGCTAGCTAGTAAGTAGCGATTGTAATCGATCGATATTCAAGAGCTTCCGGGCCTCCGGGCCGCATGACGTAGTATCTGCAGAGATCTGGACGGATTGCGTAGGCATACTTTGAATCTCAGACACCGGAAGCCGATAATAGAGGGCTGTGGGTACAAATACGTAGTCGAGGTGGAAGACAAAGAGATTCTTTTTCGTTCACGAGATAGACGCAGACACTGTGCATGACTTTGACAGTGACTTACGAGTGAAAGTGTCGCTCGGAGGGCGGCATCTTTGATGTCACCGGACATGTCGACACTGTACCGTGACACATCTACGTGATTTTGTACATGCTTTGGCAGGACACGAATTTCGACCTGGCATAAGTTACTCGAGTATGACCTTGGCAAGCAAGGTGACTATCGTATCCGATCTCCTTACAACTTACCATGACAATCGTCCTCGAGTTCAGTGACTCGGACTCGGAGCTTGCCGAGAGTCAAATACAGTATTACGAGGCGACAAGTCCTCAAGTCGTTTACTTCGTCGCATCGACTTGGCGTGTGCACTCGCGAGTCGGGTCATCGTTATCTGAACCCGGGCCCGGGGTACAAGGCATACCATACTGAGACAGTAAATGTGACATGCCCATATTTTGAGGGTGTTACACTGAGGTCGCCTCACAGAGAAACCATAATCGTGCATCTAGGCATCCATTAATACTTCTTCCCTGCTAGCTGAAGGTGCGCGCTGTGCTCGTCGTATGGGAATTTAGATAAGGGGATTTCGCGCCAGAGATTAGGCGTAAGGAAAGCATATGTCTTTGTTATCTGTCCGATTTATTATCGTTAGTAAACATATGAGCCGATGAGTTATCGCACATACTGCGACGAAAGTTGCTTTCAAGAAGTTACCCATAGTTGCAGTTGAACCTTTTGACTGTGTATAGCAATCGGAGATACCGGCGAGCTGGAGAAGACGCCTCGAGGCGGGGGCAGCGACGATACCCGTACCGCGGGGTGCGGGAATGAGTCGGCACATGACGGAACCGACCTTTCCACTGACTTTTGAAGGTACGGTGTGTGGCGAACCAAGGTAGGCACCCCAATATCCGCGACGGACGGGGACGACGGAGAGTTTGGCAAGGATGATTGCACCACGGATTGCCGTCGCGACTTCCTTAGCACACTTGACCCCAAGACCGACATGACCATCGGAGTCACCGATAGCAACGAAGGCCTTGAAACGCGTACGTTGACCGGCGCGAGTTTGTTTCTGCACAGGCATAATCTTCATGACTTCGTCTTTGAGGTTAGGGAGGAAGAAGTCGACGATCTGGTACTCTTTCACAGGGAGAGAGAAGAGATAAATTTCTTCCATCGATTTGATCTTGCCGTCTTTGACAAGACGACCGAGCTTGGTGACAGGAACCCTTAAGTCGCCCCGGTCGGCTCAGAGGCGCGAGAACCTTAGTAGCCAAGCACGTACCATTCCTTCTCCTCGTCCTTGCGACCGCCTCGGCGACCGCGACCACGGCCCCTGCCACGGTCACCACCGCGTCCGCGTCCAAAGCCACCACGTCCACGTCCGGAGTCAGCCATATTCGATAAGATGATACTGTAAGATGAAAGTGAGTAGAGGTGGGTGAGGAACGTTATCGGTAGGTGAAAGAAGCAATCCACCGGCGTACGACCGCAGCGACGATTAGAAGTTTCCAAAATCTCAGCTGTCCAGGCTGTTGGATAGCAGAATACTCACGTCTCGACGTTCTACGAAAGAAAGAAGATAGCTCGCTGGTCTCGTCGGTCGATTCTGAACTTGATTCTGAAGGTGGTAGCTCAGCCACTTGCTTACACATAGCGTGACCAGGGCGTAACAGAGGATTCAAACACCGCCAGAAGACCCCTGGCACTCGGATGGGTTCATTTCATCAAGAACCTTTCGTAAAAATGATGAAGAGAAACCTTACTGCAGGGGATCATCATTCCAAAGAGTGACAGGCCGGCAAGAGATACACTTTGCATGACGCACCCAGGGGCGGGGCCTTTGGTGGACCCGATGTAGCATCGGAGCTGATGCAGCGTGTTTCGTGAAATTGATCGGTAAGACTTGAAGTATATAATGAGTCTCCGCAGGCGGTTCCTGGCCCCCGCCTTGCCTCCGACCACCCTCAACCCTTGTACGCCACCCGCTTGGCTTACCTCACAACCCTCACTCATCTTGTCTTCTGTAGACTTGTAAACCAACCCTCTCGTCCTATAACCCGATCAAGTTGGCAACTCATGTCGAATTCCAATTATTTTTCAAACAAACCGATATCTAGTCTGTGCCCCACGTTAGTTTTGCCCTAAGCCACGCCTATTGTACCATCTCACCTTCATTTTCCAGCAACGGACGTCAGACCGTTGGAGATGGGGCTTTCTATGTTGACGTCGCACCGAGTGTGCTAGCTGTTTGCCACGTTCAGGGCTCAGACGATATGTACTACTACTCTACTACGTTCTCTGGGGGGCCTGGGGTATGTACCTTCCCACTTCTGTTTACACTGATTAGTGACCTCTTTCTCCAGTGGCGGTTTTGACATCCCTAAATCTAAATGCCCTCCTGACCGAGGGTCGTCGGACCGCGTGACAGGCGGTCTGGCGTCGAAACACGCCACGGCATATAATCACACCCATTATCCCACTCCTCAATCGACTCCCGAAGACACCCTACGTGGCTTCCCTCGTCCTCCCACTCTTCCCACCAAATCAGATGTTACGGCATTTCCCAGGGGCCCTGTAGTACCTCAACCTATCCCCGGTGCCCCGAGGTCCAACGGCTACTCACATGGTCTCGCCACCCCACCATTGACGCCAGATGACTCCGCCGATGATGTATCCATTCGCTCAAATGATGATGCTCTCGAGTTACTCACGACATTGTTCCCGAATCATGGGGTCACTGCTTTGCAGTATGCCAGGAGTGTATCCGTTTCTTCGTTAGAGATGGGTATCTCCTTCGATGGTGTAGTACTCGAGTTGCCCGGCAAGCCCAAGACCTTTTACGTTGATTGTAAGAGCGCTGAAGTTGTCAATTTACGCGAAGGGTAAGCAATTTATTGGCTGTTGTGACCTATCTCACCTGTCCTTTAGTATTGTCGCTCTGTTGGATCTTGCCGATGAACACCTTCAATGCTCTGCACTCGTAATTACTCTTGAAAAAGCCTCGCCGGCACTTAGCAGCCTGCTGCACTCGCTTATGTATGTTGGGGGTACCGTGGTTACCAAGCCTGACTTCCCTGTTGACCCTGCCTACGTCTTGGTTGGTTTGGAGATTTAGTTGAGGTGATGAGTCGTTTTGAAGGATATGAGGACTGTGTCTTGACTGTTTCTAATCGTCGACGTCATCTCGTTACTATTCACGTCGTCCGATATCTTTTGGACCTAATATGATAGTTATTTGTGACTGACCAGAACATCTGCTATGAAGTGGTACAGCCACCGTCGTTTAGCGCCGAGTTTCTAGTGTGAACGCAATGGGTATCATCGGGGACCTTGTCCAAGGGCTACTCAAGCTTTTCTGTGCTTCCCCACAGGAGAGACCGGAGTCTGTTCATCCCGGTCCTGGTCCTGGGAGGCCCTCATATGCTCAGCAGACGCAGCAACCGCCAGTTGTCCACCATATTCAACCACAATACCCACTCCAGCAGCAGTGGCAGCCCCCACAACAGCCGCCTACATCAGCCTACCCCCAGCAGCAACACGACCGACCTCACTCGCACAAACCACATCACGGCCATGGACATCCTCATGGTAGCCAAGGCCAAGGACAACAAGGAGCGCCACAGGAGCTGCCAGTGCCCTCGCCTGCGCCTCAGAACCAATGGACCTCGCCACCGTCACTCTCACTCTATCATCATGCAGCTTCTCAAGCGCATCCGGCGGACGGACGAGTAGCGGTGCGCCACTCGTTTCTCCCCCTCCTCCTTGCGGTCTGCGTACTAACGACCTAACTCCGACTACTCTACTTCCAACGACCTTTCCCAGGATCAGAACCTCATCAACCAACAGAATGAGCACTACGTGTCTCTGCGCGCGCGCGCAAATCAAGAGGGCGATGCGATGTCGCGTGCGTTCGAAGAGAGCCACGCGGCTTATGCACGCGGAGACGGCGCCGGTGCCAAGGATCTTTCGAACCAGGGGAAGACGCACCAGAGGGAGATGGAGCGCCTGAATGCCGAAGCCAGTGCATGGATATTCCGCGGTGAATCCGATATCTTTACATACACTGTACACTCTCTGATCCCTTGTGAAAACTGCGCACAGAAAACAACCTGGTATGCACGATTGAATCTATTTAGTCCGGGCCAGATAACTGAGGAGGTGACGTGGCAACAGGATAGTCGACCGGGGGAGGTTGATTTGCACGGACTTTACGTCAAGGAAGCCATTACATTTACTGACCAGAGCATTTCTGAAGCGCAAAGCAGGGGCGATAAGGAAGTTCGCCTCATCGTCGGTCTGTATCAAGGTTTTGTTCCGGATCGATACCCTACTAACCGCGTTGAAGGCAAAGGCATCCACTCGCCCCATCACGCCGCGAAGCTGAAACCGGCCATCGAAGAGCTCATGCTCAGGTAAGTTACGCGCCACGAGATTTGTGCTATATTTTGACACATTCCTGTTGTTGTCTAGGCACAGTTTAGCTGCAACACTGGACCCGGACAACTTGGGTGTCTTGGTTGTGCATTTGGAAGGAGGCAATGCCGCAGAACGGGCACGAGACCGCGGCGGCATGGTGCTGGGTGCAGACGATATCACGCGGAGACTCGACAACCAGGATGATAATGGCTGCATCATGATGTAGCGTCCTATTGATACATCTCGATTTGGTACGTATTAATTCCGTAGGACTTCGATAGAGTGGCTGGGGTATCATCTACTGAGAGAACGTTCCGAAGATTGCCCTTGTGAAGGCCGGATGTCTGTCACTAGCCCCCATTGTCACGGTCAGCCTTCTATATTAGTCTCCCTCATCTGATTGCTATAACACCTCGCTCCTCGTCTCGTTCCCCTTCGAGTTTTAGTTTCAGTTCTCGTTATGCGTTCTTTTTCTAATTTGTGAAACTAAAGTGCACGCGACAACCTGGGTGCTACTACAACCGCACTTTCCATTGTTTTCCTTCGTTTCCATTTGCCTTCTCTTCTACTCGGACTCAATTTCGCTTTGCTGCGCCTGTGCATGCGCCGCCCCGGCCTTATTCCCTAGCTTGTCTTCCACTGAGTGGTCAACCCCGCATTTCTCGCACTTAATCTCCGGACACCACAGTCTCGGTATTCCACACCTTCTGATCCCTCCGTATCCACTGCCTCCTCCGCTCCTCCGCTTCCTTCCTCAATCTAGTCTCTATCTATTCGTTTCACCCTTCTCCATCCATCGTGAACTCCGAACTCACGCGGCACGCGCTTCAAAGCACGTACAACGGAGCCACCTGTCTCTTACGTGTTCATGAGGTAGTTAGCCTAGGTGTTCCAGATTTGGATGAAGGTTTCGCAGCTGCGTTTGTACGGGGCTCAAACGAGTACGAGTGAAATGCCTCTGTGCGAAGAAAAGTGATCGTCTAGGGAATCATGGAAATCATGGAAATATCGTTTTTCCCAGGCGCGTTCCAACCACAGATTTGAATGGTATTGACAAAACTGTAATGCGACGTGAGGCAGCTTGGGTCATCCCTTCGTCCAGCTGCAGTACCAACATTGGCCGTGATTCCCAAAGAATAAAATAAAATATCAACCCTATGATGGACAATGTTTCACTAGTCTCTATATCGCTCCAGTATCCATTTACAGACAACCATGTTATACATGTCATACACACTATCCCAATACGGTTACTTCCAGCACGAAACCCTCATCGTGGAATAATAGCATAACCCACGCCACGCGATACTTATAATGTTTGAGCTCATCCGTGCTACGTACGGGCAGTAAGCATGAAAGCCATATTCAAGCACCTGAATACTCACAGACTCAGTGACTGTGCCATCATCCAGTACCATTCGAACCGAAGTAAGACTCTCCCTCTTTCAAGAGTCTCGATCCCTTCCACGAGTTGACTTGATAATCCAGCGACATGCTATGAATGTCGTAAGAAGTGACGAGAATGGCGTGTAGCCGCAGAGTTGCTGGGAAAAGCAGCATCATTGACACGGCGCTCTCGTACACTATGGAGACGGAGGAGTGTCGGGTATATCGCGCAACAATTGCCCAACAAACACGAACCGATCGGACAAGCTTGCATGTCCGTCGCCGACACACTAGGAGAGTAGTTCCAGCCCCTCATCCAGGTCGCGCATGGTGACCTAGAAAATACATTGAACGGGTGATTATAGATTGGAAAGCAAACCAAGCGTCTTGAAGCGCAGGGCCTGTGGAATATGGTCAAGAACTCGATGGCTTGAGCTAATCAACTCGTTAAGGTACTCGATCTTGATTGGGCGCTCAAATACTTCTCACGGAAAAATTCGAAAAAGGTGGGACTCAAGCGGATTCCTTGGAGCAGATAAAGCAAGTATGGCCCTTTTCCGAGCCGATAGCTTCGTCGAACTTCGTTATGTTGTTATTGCGGATCTAAGAGAGAAACAAGGGGGTCCCTCTTCGAGGCCTTCGACAGAACCGAAGTAATGGAATCGCCGCCTCGCAGTAAGTTCCAGGTTATATAAAACAGCACATTCAAAGCGTTCTTCGACGGAAGATGAGCCGAGAAATGCATGGCCGCAATACATTACCTCTGAATATTCTGGGGTCTGGTGCGCGTTCGATCGGATAATCGCTAGCCCTGTCACGAAGTCTTGATTCATGACCACGAACTGTCTCCGAGGGAACTAGAAGCGACGATTTCATCCAGGGCAGACGCAGCCTCCTCATAGTCGTCGTTCACCAATGTCATATAGGAGCGACAGCTAAGAGAGTGAGCAAGGGGGAGACGAGCCTCGCGCAGATCCGGTGTGTTTCCTCGCCGCCCGCAGGCACTCGATAACTTGATCCAATGCCATTGGATCAAGTTATCGAGTGATCGATCTGGGACCCACAGACGAGTACTGCTCTGGTGTGGTGTCAATGTCAGAGATAAGAAGTGCGTAGCCGAGGAAGAACAAAGTTTCAATGATCTTTGGACCGTGTTCTAGCCACGTACGGGATGGGAGGAGTATCGATTCGGTCAAATGAAAGAATTGACTTATCGAGATCTTCCCTTTGATTTGACACCATGTGTCGCTTGAGTCGCGTTACGCCCAGAAGGTGAGGTCGGTGAGGCGTCGAGGATCGGATTGAGATGACTTGGAGAAATTTCTGGGAATGTATGATGAAAGAATCGATTTCGTGGATAGATCCTGTAAACAATTACGGCGGGGCGGGCAGGCTGAGAGTCTGAGACTTACTATCTGAACCTCGCACAAATGCATCTGGAAAACCCCTTCATCCACATCTGGAACCACTTATGAGTCTTGGCTAACTTCCTTATGAACGCGTATGAGATGGGTGGCTCCGTTGTACATGCCTTGAAGCGCGTGCGTGAGTTCGGCGACGAAGGAATGAGGGAAGGTGAAACGAGTAGATAAAGACTAGATTGAAAAAAGAAGCAGAGAAGCGGAAGAGGCAGTGAGTACGGAGGGATCAGGAAGTGTGGAACACTGAGACTGCAATGTCCGGGGCTTTAGTACGAGAAATGCGGAGTTGGCCATGAGTGGAAGACAAGCCATAACTGTGGCTGGCGCAGCAGCGCGAAATCGAGTCAAAGAGAGGAAAGGACGGCGTCAGCAGCACCGAGGCTGTGGTCAGGAACGCGTGCACTTTACTGTAGTTCCACAAGTGAGAAAAAGAAAGTACAGCGGAAACTAAAACTTGAAGAGGAACGAGACAAGGGGCGAGAGTCAGATGTAATACTAACGATCAGATCAGATGGGGGAGAAGGCTGACCGTGACAATGGGGTCGAGTGACATCCGATCGATGCATCCGACCTCCACAAGGGCAATCTTCTGAACGTTCTCATAGATACATAGAACGGGTGATCATGGATTATTAGTCGGGAAAGCAGACCAAGTGTCTTGATGGTCTCGAATCTCACTTATGTAATATTCCAAACTGGGTCAGGGTCGTGTGCTGTTTGACTTCTACTAGTATCGTAGTAATCACACTGGCAGTGGCTTCCTCCAGTACGCGAACCCTCCTCATGGCTGGTCACGAGGTCTACCGACTACCACGACGGACTGGGCCGGACTGCCTACGGCTCATGCAGAACTTCTGACCCTCAATTTGACCTGCAGGAGCCCTCGGATCACTCGATCACTGATGACCTCTCGTTTTTACTGAGCATCAACTCTTTCTTTCTTTCCCAAACTCCGTCGCTCCAATGCACACCCAACAACTTCGTCGTCCAATTGCAAAGCCCCAGTTCCGAGTCCTCATTATGGGAAGAGCAAACGCTGGAAAGACATCCATCCTACAAAGAATCTGCGAAACCACGGAGAGTCCCGTTATTTACCGTACACATGGTCGGGGTACTCGGAGAGAGAAAGTACGTGGTTCAACTTTTTTTTGTCTGCGAGTCTAACCTCACTGCCAACTAGGTTAAACTCGAACCGTCTATGGATGTTAGTGACAATAGTACATCTCTTCAGTTGCCTCTAAACATAGAGCCAGCGAGGCGAGCACAGTATCGACGACGAACTTGTGTTCTCCAAGAATAAGGGTTACGTTTTTCACGATTCTCGGGGAATCGAGTCGGGCAGCACAGAAGAACTCAGGATTTTGCAAGAATTCATCCGACGCAAGTGTGGAGAAAGGCGACTGCGAGACAGATTGCATGCGATATGGTTTGGATTCGCGATTGTTTATGATGACGACTACTGAAGGTTATATTTTGAGGTACTGTGTCCCAATGGACAACCAACGACCACAGCTCGACCTGAAGTTTTACAAGAACATATGCCCCGACGAGAATGGTGCGTCGTTACGAGCATTCATGATGACTACATTAACACATCACTTCGAAGTTCCCGTCATTGCAGTATTCACTAAATATGACCAATTCTTGCGCAATGTCGAAATGCACTTGGTGGATTACCCAAATGAATACGACCTGGATAGCAATGTATCTGAAGTTGCGGAGAAACAATTTCAAGAGCACTACCTGCGTCCCCTTGGTGATGATGTTAGATATGTGCGATTAGAAAGTGGGTTCAGAGTCAAATGTCTAGGTTACAGACTGATGTTCTTCGGCAGATGTGCACAGACAAAACATGCATTGCAATGAACTTATTGAGAAGACAGCTGAAGAATTAAACAACGATGTTGTTGCATTGATGCTTTCAGCTGTGCAGAGGGGTAATTTAGAATTAAGTGTTAAATCAGCTTTGAGTCGGTGAGTGTGCTAGTTGAATGGGCAATGTGATCAACAATCTCAACAAACATTGCAGTGTCCATTCCCGGGCCAGTGCTGGGTTCGAGGTCAAAGGTACAAAGGATATAGTTCAGGAATGTCTTCGTCCATTTCCATACATCTGGGCAAGTTTTGGCAGTCTTAAATTTGTCGTACATGCCTCATGAGTTTGATGTCCCCAACTCTAGTTTGTGAGTGCCAGCTGCCACTCACACTTTCAGATCAACTGACCTGCTGGCACTCTGCTCTCTAGTTTGTGAGTGTTACTGTGTTTCATGCCTGGCACCGCCTGCTGACCAAGGCTCAAGGAGGTGAGTGGCTGCTGTGCTTAGCTGCGTTTCAAGCCTGCTGATAACTCCTGTCCTTGGCTCTCCAGACTGTGAGTGGCTGGTATGCCTTGGTGTATTTCAAGCCTACTACTGATGACATGTGTCCTTGGCTCTCCAGATTGTGAGTGGCTGCTATTCCTCTCTGCATTTCAAGCCTGCTGATGATAACACTGGCCCTTGGCTCCAGGATGTGAGTGGTTGCCATGCTTTGTTGTGTTTCAAGCCTGCTGATGACACTTGTCTTTGGCTCTCCAGGAAGTGAGTGGCTGCTGTGCCTCACTGTGCTTCAAGAGTTCTGACCATGTTGGCGGCCCTGTCCTTGGTACTTTAGGAAGTGGGTGGCTGCTGTGCCTTGCTGCGTTTCATGCCTGCTGACAGCACCTGTCCTTGGTTCTCCAGCAAGTGAGTGGCTGCTGTGCCTTGCTGTGCTTTATGCCTGCTGATAATGCCTGTCCTTGGCTCCCCAGTTGGTAAGTAGCTGTTGTACATCAATGTATTTCAATCCTGCTGACAATGTCAGTCCCTGGCTCTTCAGAGAGTGAGTGGCTGCCATGCCTCATTGCATTTCAAGCCTGCTGATGATGCCTGTCTTTGGCTCTCCAGGGAGTGAGTGACTGCCATGCCTTCCTATGTTTCAAGCCTGCTGATGATGCCTGTCCTTGGCTCTCCAGTTTGTGAGTAGTTGCCATGCCTTGCTGCATTTTTAGCCTGCTGATAATGCCTGTCCTTGGCTCTCTAGGGAGTGAGTGGCTGCCATGCCTTGCTGCATTTCTAGCCTGCTGATAATGCCTGTCCTTGGCTCTCCAGGCAGTGAGTGGCTGCCATGCCTTGCTGTGTTTCAAGCCTGCTGATGATGCCTGTCCTTGGCTCTCAGGGAGTGAGTGACTGTCATGCCTTGATATGTTTTGAGCCTGCTGATGATGCCTGTCCTTGGCTCTCCAGGCAGTGAGTGGCTGCCATGCCTTGATATGTTTCAAGCCCACTGATGATGCATGTTCTTGGCTCTCTAGGGAGAGAGTGGCTGCTATGCCTTGCTGTGTTTCAAGCCTGCTGATGATGCCTGTCCTTGGCTCTCCAGTTTGTGAGTGACTGCCATGCCTTGCTGCATTTCAAGCCTGCTGATGATGCCTGTCCTTGGCTCTCCAGGGAGTGAGTGACTGCCATGCCTTCTTATGTTTCAAGCCTGCTGATAATGCTTGTCCTTGGCTCTCAGGGAGTGAGTGACTGCCATGCCTTGATATGTTTCAAGCCTGCTGAAGATGCCTGTCCTTGGCTCTCCAGGCAGTGAGTGGCTGCCATGCCTTGCTATGTTTCAAGCCCACTGATGATGCATGTCCTTGGCTCTCCAGATAGTGAGTGGCTGCCATGCCTTGCTATGTTTCAAGCCTGCTGCTGATGCCTGTCCTTGGCTCTTCAGGGAGTGAGTGGCTGCCATGCCTTGCTGTATTTTAAGCCTGCTGACATTATCTGTCCTTGGCTCTCCAGCAAGTGAGTGGCTTCTGTGCCCCACTGTGCTTCATGCCTGTTGATGACACCTGTCTTTGACTCTTCAGCAAGTGAGTGGCTGTGGTATGTCAATGTATTTCAACAGTGTATTTCAAACCTGCTGACAATGCCTGTCATGGGCTCTTCAGTGACTGGGTGGTATCTTGCTGCATTTCAAGCCTGCTGATGATACCTTTTCAGGAAGTGAGTGGCTGCTATGCCTCTCTGTGTTTCTAGCTGCTGACAATGTTTGTCCTTGGCCCTCCAGTTTGTGAGTGGCTGCCATGCCTCACTATGTTTCTAGCCTGCTGACCATGCCTGTCCTTGGCTTTCCAGGAAGTGAGCAATTTCCATGCCTTGTCACATTTCAAGTCTGACAATGATGCATGTCCTTGGTTCTTTAGTTTGTGAGTGGCTTTCATGACTTGCTACATTTTGAGCCTGCTAACGATGCCTGTCTGGGCTCTCCAGGATGTGAGTGGCTGCCTGCTTTACTGTGTTTTATGCCTGCTGATACTGTCATTGTCCCTGGCCTACTAGCATGTGCGTATGTGCTCTGTTTTCAAGCATGTTAACTTGAAATGATGTCCATCTTTGGTTCTTCAGTTTGCAAGTGCTCTTCAAATTCAAAGTTCACAGACAAAAATCTTACTTCTTTATCAGTCTGAGCAGCTTATGTCACTGCCCTCCATTCAAAATGTGGTATCTTTGTATTACCACAGCCAACTGTCTCTATTGCTTATAATATTTATCTATCTAGTCCACCACCACCAGTCTTGGTGGTCATCATTTAATCCTTGGTATTCCTTCCACTTTATCATTTTAGATGTATTTCACCTTTGCAGAAGCTGTCATTCTCATTTTGAAGCATGCCACTTTGTTGCGTTTCTCAAACTCCTTGTCACCCTCATTAGCTCTAACTCATGTGGAGCTGGATTATCAAGAGGCAAACATTGACTTGAAAATTCAACAACACCTTGAGGCATGCTCCCAAGAGCACTCCATTGAGCTTTGTGCACACTTTATTATGGCCACTGATATTGGTTTGTTTATTATCTGTTAAGATAATATCTCATCAAGTTTGTACAGAACCCACACACACCTGGACCATTTAGTGCCATCTCAGCCTTTGGTCAATACACATGTGCAAAGGAAAACAAGCCATTGGTTTAGACGGTTATTCCTATGCATGCCTATTCATCTGTAAACCTGGTAATATGCCCAGTATCCCGCTGACCCGTTAAAAGGGCATTTTCGCAGTTTCCGCTTCAGGCCGACGCTCCGGCGCTTTCCCGCGCTTCGGGCCGAGTTCCTGGCGCTTTCCCCTTTCGGCCAACTCGGGCTTGGACTCAAGAGGCAGGATTCTTATTACTTTAGGCCCCTGGTTCGATAACTTCACCGTTTTGGCTGTTCCTTAGCTCCTGGTCCTAGATCTTCATCTCTCTTACTCCTTAGTATATATTTCATGTATTTACAACTTTTATATCTGATAAAATCTGACCGTTTCTCCCCCGGACTTCATATCTCAGAAAGTCTCTGCTTTGTCTCTATCGCACCGGCCGACCGCCTTGCACGCGTGCACGCCCTTAGTAAATTCAGAGGAGCGCTTCCTCAATCCCGCCGGACATCCGTGCCGAGTTTCGTGACGTGCGGAGGCCTGCGCGACCGGCGACAACACATCTCGCCTCCCTTGAACTCAAGACAGCTGGGGTTGTTTAAGGAAGATTTGTACGGCATGTAGGCAACCCAGCTCGTCACCGGCAGGTGTTCAGAGCCATTCAAACTCAGTTTGAATGGCTCTGAACGGCTCTGAACACCTGCCGGGTTTACAGATGTTGCTGAAATTGAGGAATAATATGTATATCCTTCATTTGTCATGATAACACACTGCAGCTATGATCTGGACGCTTACCTTTCTTTTTCTTTTCTTACTTCCCTGCTCGTGTCCCCTTCCATTCCCCCTTGTACACATATGGACTGGTCCTTGTTGGGGGCTGACGTGTGATGCGCCTTTGAGCGCTAGCGCTTGTGCCTGCGAGCCTGAGCTCGGTTCTGTTCTCAGCATTGGTCTGCTATTTTTGGTACGTGCTACGTATGTGTTTGTATGTGTGCGGGTGCCCGATGGGCTTCGCTCATGTCCTCACTGTGGCACACTGTTGGGTGCTTGTGTGTTTCCCGCTATGGTACATGTATTGCTGTGTACGTGCGCTTGTGCACATTATGTCTTGATTGTTTCTGTGTACAATACACCTGTTCAAGTGCGTCTGCTTGGGCTTGGGCTTGGGGTGGCTTACTGTAACAGTTCTGATGTCATGGTTGTGTAGCTATGATTCAAAACTTCTAAAACTAGCATACTTGTGTAGTGTAGTTAAAAGGAGCTCCCTATGAGCCCCTAAATGCGATTGATTCTCCCTTTGGTCCCACCTCTCTGAGTGCCCACCATAAATGAGCACTCCCTTACTTTTGTTAGCTGGCTCCTGAAATCCCCTTGTGTCCATAACTAGTTGTCTGCAGGCTC
>QFDV01000442.1:43701-59004 GCA_003315845.1 Lactarius trivialis
TCACGGTCTGAACGTTTTGGTGGGGTCAAACAAGTACGTCTATCTTTTGTCACTCGCTGTGCTCAACTTTTGCGCTAGGGGTGACATTGCACTGCTTAGGAACGCGGATCATGATCGCATATCTCCATGGACCTTTGAGCGGGTGTGGACAGGGCATCACAAAGGTGTCGTTTGATCAGCGCTCGTAGACAAATGAGTGAGTGGAACAAGGAGTGGAACACATATTCTTGAACCGGTTCTAGGGATATGCCCTGCTCATGCCGAGAGCGAAGAGCCATTTGAGACATTGGGTGTCGAGGAGTGTACTAGAAGTCTTAGAAGCTATGTGCGCAGCGTATGTTTTAGGAGAGGATAGGTGCTCGTGGTTTGAGCGTGAGACAACAACATTCCCATTTGGGAATATTGTTATATATATACGCATGTGATCCCGCTTAGTAATCTAATCACTATCCCAGACCGTGCTGGTACCGCGTGTCTATCTCTACAAGAAGTGTGTTGTAATGTTGAGAAGAGACATAGGCTCATTGACTGTGAGAGCATGAGGGTGTGAGTTGCATGTCCTGGGAGAACAACAGGGCTGGCACAGGAGTGGAGGCGAGAAGACGCATGGAGCCGTGGAAGCTGAGTCTTTCAGGCCATCGTAGGACTAAGACGTTGAAGCCGAAAAGGTTCAGCTTGGTCCTCATATATCCTGGGCCTAAAGACCCCAGGAGACGAGCCTAATGGCCAGCTTTTGGGCCAGGACGGGACGGCAAACCACTATCCATAACCAACACTAGTCCTATCCGGCTCCCTGGGTGCCCAACATTCTATATTGATCCCCATCATTCCACACTGTTCTGTGTCATCCCGTCATGTTCCATATTGTTCTACAATGTTCCACGACATTCCATATGACTCACTTCTGGGTATATAATGACTGTAGCCTGTAGCCAGTCGCCTCAGCTTGTACTTTGTCTTCTACTTGTGTCTCTCAATCACAGAACCTTTTCCTTTCCTCTTGTCTCTGTCTAGTTTGGCCTCATGGCCTTGTCTGAACCACTGCACTAGGTATCACTGACTTCCCCGAAACACAGGCACACACCATGCAACTCAAGTCCCCGCAAGGACTTGACATCATTGAGTGTCCAGTTGATATGTATGATATACTTGAACCTTGTGCATTATTGTCATAGTGTCACTGAAATGTTTCTGTTCATGAGATAGGAAGTATTACTATATAAAATGACCAACAAAAGCAAAAGTCGAGCAACTAGTGGCTCTCCTGTGCCTCACACAAGCAACTGGATGATGCATCACCGCACACTGGTGCAGGTCCAGGAGAGGGGGATTAAGATCAAGCTTGATGCCCCAGCCTCCATCCACCTCTATTCATCCACTCATGCTGCCATTGCCATCATGGCTGCTACCATTAGGCTGCAGCTACAGCGGGTGCAGAGGTCACGGCGGTCAGAGAGTTCAATGCAGACATTAGATGCAGCCTGCACACAGAAGAGTCTGAGAAGACCTAATGTCGGTGGGGGTGCGTCGCCCGCTATGCCTATGTGGAAGGGCTGCTCAAACACGTGGTCAAGCCTGCTGACCTGTATTAGGCCGAAGTCAGGGCCCAGGAGCCGTGCGAGCTTCACCGCATCGGACTGTGCAGCTCTGTCCTCGAAACATCTAGCCAGACGAGAAAGTCGGCATCGAGCAGCTTGGATCCCTGGTTCGGGTGGCCTGTTCGTGCGAGAGTCTCTTGCGCGGCTTACACCCTTGGCAGCTGTTCTTCACGGCGGTGGCGGCTCATCATACCCAGTATTGGCTCGTGCCGGCGGCAGTGGTAGATGTCTGCCTCTCATTGGAGCTTTTCTGCGAACGCAGCCCGAGTTTTGGGCATTGACATTGGTCACTCGAATCAAGATGTCGCCGAGTAACGGCGATGGAGTGGTCAATCTCTAATCGATAAGCGCTTATTATCATCATGTGCATCCGAGTCGTGATTCCTCCGCTGGCTGACTGTGTTGAAGAGTAACCGGCCCTCGGGTGAGGGGTACCGCACTTGTGAGCTGCGTTACAGTTCTTTCCAAGACGGTGCGTCACCGACATCATGTGAAAAAAAGAACTGCAAGTGCTGTTTTTCGGTCAATACCAAAAAATAAATGGGCCAAATGGAAGCCATATTACATCAGCATTAATTAGGAGACGGGGCAGAACGTAATGGTGTAATCCGCCTTCAATGTCGAGGCGCACGAGAAAAGTGCCGTGCCGCTCGACTCGTCAAAAGCATACGCGTATGTATCCGGGCAATTTGTTTCTGACATGCCAGGTCATCGCTAATAAGGTATGCGACGGTACTGGAAGAAACTCACTGAAGTAATCATGATATTGAACGCCTGAAGACGGACAGGTTGCGGCGGTGTTGTAACTTCCAGTGCAACAATTTGGCGAGTTGCTCGGGTCAGGCGATAGGTCTGCATCGCAGGCACTCTTGCACCCCACAGGGAACCCGGTCGAGTCGTATGGTCCTTTGAGTGGCGCGGGGCCTTCCAAAGAGTCAGTATTGAAAGTCATTAGAATATTTTAGCGGAAGACTGACAGTTCGGGCCAAGGTCGACACTACACAGGGGAACACCACAGTCTTGGTCATTGTCGATGCGCGTGGGGAGGTTGTAGCCATCCACGAGCGAAACTGCCGAAAGCAGATATCAAAAAAGAGTGAAGGAATATAAACCGTCGATCACAGACTATCGTAATAATCAGCTACACTAGAATCACCGCTCAATGAGAACTCGGCATGGGTAGCTGGAGGAACACCCTGGAGGATGTTAGCTTGCCGAGAGGACTTAGTGGATTACATTAATTGGCTCACTGTTCCAGTGCAAACCAGTCCACCATTGCAACCTCCGTCAAGACACGAATTTGGGCCAGGATTAGTGCTAAAATCGCAATTTCGGCGGCCCTTTGCATACGATGCTGTCAGTGGCCAAACGACCGCAAGTGAGACTAGTAGATACCCAGATACGGCCGGCTCTCCAGCCATCAGGCACGGAGAACGAAACGGAGGAATAAGCGGGGGCAGCCCAACTGTCACTGATTCAACCGGGTGAAGCAGACGACGGAATGGACGCGACATACCCAGTTTGATAATTGGGAGTCGCCGTGCCATAACTTAGGTCCGTGAAAATCTGGTTTGTAGTAAATTCCGGGAAACCACGCTATTCCAAAGAAAATGCCTACAGCAGGCCTGGAAAAAATGCGGGTGAAAATAACGGGATTTAGAGGTAAAGGTAGAGACGTACCATATTATAAATGGGCAATTGTTATAGACGGTGAAATTGCGCGCCATCGCCGTAGTGAACAAGGAACTAGCAGAAAGCAGGAGAGGGATGTAAAATCTCATGATCAGAAGCGATAGCGAAAAGTTCCAGAACATAGTAGTACCAATAGGCCAGCTTTTATCGTAGCTTCGCTTTCTAGAGTCGCCGAGGAGAGCGCGGCCACATATCGCTTGAAAGTGAGGCCTGGCCGGGGATCCTTCGGCACGATAAAAGGGTGCAAAGGTGATGCAAGACACGAGTAACCCAACCAGACGATACCCCAATCTGAGAAATCAGAAAGATACATAACGCCGCCAAGTGACTCAAGCTGTGGAGTTTCTGGGTCGGGTTTGAGAAACCCGAACACCCCGAAAACCTAAAACCGATCTCGATAAATACACAGCCGTTTTCCAGCAAAGTTTCATAAGTCAGGATACTATGAGATGACATGCATGCGATACCCATGCCCTCGAGGTCGGGGTCGTACGCAGCTACGTCGTAGGGGTTGTCACGGTAAGGATTGCGCGCGGCCTAGACCCAAGGCCAAGATTCAAGTAGTTAGCTTCGCTTGGGAACCTAATTGAAATGAGCACTCACAACATCCTCAATCTGAGCTGGGTGCTGGTTTTGGGAGGCTGTGGGCCAGCGCTTTCAGGCTCAAGCCACAAACTACAAGCTGTCGCTCCCCCTTAATGATCCTCATTTTTCATCCTTCTGATTCTGATTCAGTGCGCCGTCCCCATTTTAAAGCCCAGCCACACCGCTAGCAGTCGCAAACGCAGAATCAAGGATTTTACAGTCACTTCGACCTCCTCATTCCGCGGCTGGTGGTAAGTCTAGGTTTCAGGGTGAGCCAGCGATTACCGTAAGCAAGTCCCCACGTCACCAGAGTCGAGTTAGATGGGTACTTCGTTTCAGTTCCTCCCATAATTGTGTACTCGCCCAAAAAGAAGGACGGAGCACTAAAAAAAGACCGTCTTCGAATTGTACTCTTCACAGAGTGGGGACGGAAAATCTCCCT
Organism: Lactarius trivialis; assembly: GCA_003315845.1. Taxonomy (NCBI): domain Eukaryota; kingdom Fungi; phylum Basidiomycota; class Agaricomycetes; order Russulales; family Russulaceae; genus Lactarius; species Lactarius trivialis. The sequence continues at coordinate 48,019 of QFDV01000442.1, forward strand.
TCCCCAAAATAGGAGGCGGCAAGTACTCACTTTGGTCCGTTTCAGGCGGCGTTCGGCTTATTAGCAGCACACCATCGGGTTAAAATGGGACACTAGATGACGCGCGAGTGACGAGCTGAATGGGATGCTTCCTTGATTTCCATCTATTCAATAAATGCTCTAAATGGTACATTGAACCCCGTTCCAGTGTGGGGTATCATGGGTGCCGTGTCACCAAGTGTATCGCAACTAGCCCGAGAAACAAGGAAAGGGCCACCTCGCAACAGAATGTGCACCCGCGGTTGGAATTAATCGACAAGTGGCCCCGTTGCGGCTTGTGAGGGTACAGGTGGCGGATAGTCTTTCAGTGGCTCTCTGTCTCGTTCGCGTCCACCGAGTCAGTCATCTACAAAAGCTGACGGGACGAAAGCACGTACGTTCTCCGCTCCCACACGTTTTCGCTGCTTGTACCCAGTCTACGTCTCGCCCACCACTCTGCACGATGGCTAATCCACGCGTCGCGCCGTTGCTCTGGGTGCAATCCCTTGATGCTCAAACAAAACTTGAACTCGTTCCATTTTGGCGAGCAGTGCGCCATCTCGCCAAAGCGGTATATCGATTTAAGCTGCGTTCCCAGAACTGGCCCCAAAACCGAGTGAACAAGCCCAGGAGAATAATAAGGAAGAAAGGAGGCATACTGTTACATGAGAGGAAATCGTCGAAGATGCTCATGCAGCTGGGGATGTCCTCGGTCGTAGGATGTAATTGACGAAGACGCGCTTCTTCTTGGGAAACTGCAGTCTCGAGTGCGATGGTGTCGGTCATTGTGACGTCGATGTCGCTGTGTTCATCGGCCAACTTACACGGCCCGCTCGGTTGCCGCGACTCGGATGATTCGCTTTGTTACCTTCGATGCGCTACACACCCTCATTACACCGCGCAAACCTATCCACGTTCAGTACTCTGAAGTATTCCGCCCCTATCTCGGTACGCTCCCGCCCGACGCAATCTCTCGCTCGTTCAAGCTCGGTGTGCTCTTCTATCTCTTCCGCGTAGTTATTGCGAAGCTCTAACCAACGGAATTGCAGCACTGCGACAGCTCCAAGCAGAAAAGCCATCTTATCGTACGGGTGCGGAGAAGTGGTGGAGCGATGTCATTTCCCGCACGGCCACAGGCGCAGGCGCCGACGCCCGAGCAGTCGACAAACATCTTGATTCAATTGTGCCGGCCCTCATGAAGCGATTTGGTTCACGCGAAGGATACCGTCTTTTCGACGATACTCTTGAGACACGTAAGTCCACCCTAGCTTGAGGGTGTAGCTGTGCTGATGCGCGACAGTTCGCACATTTCGTGCTATGGGCGTGCGGACTGGTCTCATCACCAATGCGGATGCGCGGATAGGTGCGTTGTCGGTGTGTGACGTGGTGCAGCCGCAGGTTTATGTCTTGCGTAGTGGCTGTTCTCGAGGACCTAGGAGTAGCGGAGTACCTCTCACCTGTTCTCGTAAGCGAAACAGAACGCCTGGACAAGCCGTCGATATCCATTTTTCTGGCCGCGTGTGCACGCGGACGTGCTGCCCCAGTGGAGACCTTACATGTCGGTGATGATCTTAACAGGTAAGCTGCGCTGTATCCGTGCACACCTTCCGTGTTTAACGAATTGCCGTTGCAGCGATTACCTTGGAGCAGAAAATGCAGGGCTTCATGCGTTGTTGTTGCAGAGGACGGAACCAGAAGGACTGGAGCAGGAAAACGCAAAGGTAGATCTTAAGACCATTAAGAGTTTGAACGTCGTCAACGACTTGTACGGTGTGGTTGCATGGGTCGAAGGAATGAACACGTGATAATGAGAACGATCCGTGGCTGTGATAATTATCAAGTAGATGCGCAAACATCACGCTGGTTCATAATGGGATAGTAGATACATCTCGAGCGGGGAGGATAGTTTTAGGCTGCTTCCACGCAACGTCCTCGATGCGCTCGCCCATCTTAAGCACTGTGGCACGGACAACACGCGGGTCTTTTCGGAGAAGCTTGCTCAGACTTTTCTGCTTTTCAGGTGATGCGTCGAAATGCATTGTCCAGTAGCTGGTGAGGATTGCATTTAATTCTTGAAAAGCCCAACATAAGATGACAGAACGTACTCTCCGTGATCATGATTGGTTCCATGTGAACGCATGCGTTGAGGGAGTGTCTCGGTACCCCAGTATTGGATCCCGCGAACAACGCCGCCATGGCCGAGAATGTGCGTGGCAGCTAGGCGAACAAGGCCTTTAATTTGTCGCTGTGAAGACAAGCATAAGAAGATTCCTGAAACTATTATATGAACGTACATATTCAGGGTTGTGTGCGGCGATACATAAGACCTGATAAAATGGCATTGTGCACGACGGTTGGGCTCTCCAAGGTTGGCTCACTCAAGTTGGCTCGCTCTGGTCACGTCGGTCCGGGCGGGACGAGAATACGGCCCGGGGTAATATGGTGGTTTTGGCCAACGTGGTGATCGAGCGTCAGCATTTCAAGTTGCGTGTGAGCACATTGTCATATCTCCAGGCAGTCAGTCCATCAGTTTCAATACCATCGAAAATGTCCATGAAAGCTGTGAGCCTTTTCAAAATTTCTTTGCTGCATCATACCCTAATGACAAGCCCCCCGTAATAGATCGTAAAAAGTCAGTCGGTCTATAATTCTCCTCGAGCTTATTTGGAAACTCTTTCACTAGGCGTCATCTCGGGAGACTCCCTTGTTCTCCGTGGTCGCCCTGGCCCCCAGGGACAACTGCCTAAGGAAAGGTGAGCCCCTCGCACTCACTGGGTGTTCGTCACGTTGACCGATCCCCCAAGGATTCTTCATCTCGCTGATGTCTCATCACCGAGGCTTGGAAATGCATCTAGAGAGGATGAAGTACGTGATCGTTAGTTCCTTTGTGCGCGCTTAGCTCATCGTTGGTGCTCTGGAAGCCCTGGGCGTACGAAGCACGCGAGTTCCTACGCGCGCTGACAGTGGGCAAGGAAATCGCGTTTACGTCTTCACATCAGCTTCCATCTGGAGAGGGAGACATACCCCGTGATCTTGGCAATGGCGAGGTCAACGGTGTTGACATTACCAACGAATTGCTACTGAATGGTTGGGCTAAAGTGAAAGAATCAAAGCGCGATCCGACTGAGGACGACCATCGTCGGAAAGGCCTCGAATCGGAGGCAAAGTCTGCTGGTCGTGGCCAATGGAACCCCCACGGACCAAAGGTGAGCCGGCTCCTTGGATTGGAGAGTGGTGTTCACCATTGTGTCTTCATAGGCGCGGCAGGTCATACACAACATGCCTTTAGATTCTCAAGGGTTCATTAATGAATGGAAAGGAAAACAGCTTGATGGTAGGTGGATCAACATCCCTTGCCAAATTAGGGATACTCAATTTTCTAGCTATCGTCGAGTCTGTTCGCGATGCAACCACCCTCCGAGTTCGGCTCCTGATGCCTGAGGGCGAACATCAATTCGTCAACATCACACTTGCAGGTGCACGCAGTCCACGTGCGGCTTCGAAACAGGGAGAAACATCCGAACCATGGGCAGACGAAGTGAGCCACAGTCGGGGTATCTTATGCGCAACGTGGACAACTAATTTTCTCTTAGGCGAGATACTTTACCGAGTCGCGTCTGCTTCAGCGCGCCGTGAAAGTGCAACTCCTTTCGTTGCCCACTGCGACTGCCACCCCATTTCAAACGAACAGTAGCACTGCACCGGCTCCCGCGAGTATATTTATTGGCATAGGTCGGTCGCTTACTCTTGCCAGTTTCATATCTTTTGGGTTCACGTAGACCGACTTGCCAGTTCTGCACCCCGCGGGCAATATTGCAGAGTTCCTTCTCGGTGCCGGCCTCGCGCATTTCGTGGAATGGCACTCGGGCATGTTAGCACCCTATGGTGGCTCAGAAAGCCTACGCACCGCGGACCGCGCTGCTAAGCAAAAGCGCCTCTGTTTGCACGCAAATGCCGCGACACCATCAGCTATCGGCAAGTCACTATCTGAGACAGCCAATGGCGCGGCACGGTCGTTCGAGGGTACCGTCGTGCGTGTTTGGTCGGGAGATCAAGTTTCGATTGCTACGAAGGATGGGAAAGAGCGGAGAGTGCAGCTGAGCTCGACGCGTGGACCCAAGTGCGCATTCATTTCTTTAATTTCGACCTGGGTCCGCATTCTCACTCCGCGACGGACAGGTTGTCAGATCCCAAACAGGCGTACTACGCTCAAGAAGCTCGTGAATTCCTTCGGAAAAAGTTGATTGGCAAGCATGTCCGGGTGCACGTCGACTTCGTCCGCCCTCGCGAAGGCGAGTACGAGGAGCGCGAATCTGCTACCATCCGCTTGGGAAATCAGAATGTGTGGGTTTGATAGTGGCCTTAGTTGCTCCGGTCCTTTTCTGACACGTCCTGCAGTAACGTCGCCGAGCAATTGATTGAGAAAGGATTTTCCAGCGTGGTTAGACACAGACGTGATGATGAAGACCGTTCGCCCGATTATGACAAGCTAATGGCTGCCGAGCAAACGTCTGTGCCACGCTCGCAATACTCTTTCAAGTCGGGCTCACACGTTGTTCTCCTAGTGCGGCGGCCGCGGAACGGGGCATCCATTCCGGGAAGGAGCAACCGGCCCCGAGACCGCCATTGAATTTGTCCGAAGCTAGCAGTCGCGCGGCACAATTTTTGAACGGCTTTAAACGGCTAGGCAGAATTCCAGCAGTGGTTGACTATGTCGCTGCTGGATCGCGATTCAAGTGTGTTACCACGGTGTTTTGTTTGTATAGACACTGAGCGGATGCCATGGCCGGCAGAATCTTCCTCCCCAAGGACAACCAAGTACTCACTCTCGTACTCGGCGGTAAAGTTATTTATCCTTCCTTCGAACTTCAACCGCTAATTACCTAATAGGAATTCGCGCGCCCCGAACCGCGCGTAGTGCATCCGACAAAGGTGAACCGTATGGCACTGAGTCGGCAGAGTTTGCAACACGGCGATACATGCAACGGGATGTCGAGATTGAGATCGAGACGACAGACAAATCTGGGGGTTTCATTGGCGCTTTGTATCTCAACAAAAATGAAAATGCCGCTGTCACCCTTGTTTCTGAGGGCCTAGCAACCGTTCATTTATTTTCGGCAGACTCGCTTCCCTGGGCGAAGCAGCTAAACGATGCCGAGGTGCGTCGCAATAATTTCTCTTAGAGTATTCTGCCTAACGCATCGGACAGGAAGAGGCAAAAAAGGCACGGCAGAATGTACGCTTACAGTGTGTGTTGTGTTTGCAACTTAGCTGACATGTAAGGTAGATCTGGTCTGACTATGATGAGACTACCGCGAAGCAAGCAGAGGCCGAACCAGAGGAGGACTACGGCGCGCGGAAACCAGAATACATCGATATCATCATCAGCGATGTTCGGACAAAGAACGGGTTCAGCTTCTCCGTACAGATACTGAACACGGAAGGTAATCTATCAGCTGCATTTGCTTACTGTCATGTTTGACCCGCTGCCCGCAACAGGGATCGCATCACTAGCACAACTTATGCGCGACTTTTCTACTCACCACAGAGTCACTGCCCCTCCACCAGGCTTCGTGCCGAAAGTTGGCGATCTAGTTTCAGCGAAGTTCTCAGATGGAGCGTGGTATCGCGCAAAGATTCGTCGCGCATCGCCCGTCAAGCGCGAGGCTGAGGTGACCTTCATCGACTACGGCAACCAAGACACCATTGGTTTCTCGAACATCCGCCCGCTCGACCCCAAATTTCGTACACTACCCGGGCAAGCGCACGATGCGCGTCTCAGGTGCGAGGCTTTCCCTGACACGCAACAACTAAAATGACTGACTTGTAGTGCAGCTTTGTGAAACTCGTTGGCGAAGACAGTGACTACCACCAAGACGCAGTTGACCGCTTCCGCCAGCTGTGCGACGGGCGTAAGCTGGTCGCCAACGTCGACCACAAAGAAGGTCCCACACTTCACCTCCGACTCATTGACCCCGCGGACCCCGCGACGGCAGAAGACACTCTGGCGTCAATCAACGCAGACCTGGTCCGCGAAGGTCTCGCGTCTGTCGACCGCAAGGGGTGCAAGTACCTCTCTTCGTACCCGCAAGTGCTGAAGAAGCTCCAGGAGGCGGTCTCTAGAGCGAAGCGCGACCGGTATGGGATGTTCGAGTTTGGTGACGTCGAAGAGGACGAGTGAGCCTGGGAGCGGGCAGGGGTAGTCATGTAATTCTACCTGGAGCTCCGGAGCATGCACGAATATTTCATGGGAGCCAATGCGCGGTTTGGCTTTGGGTAATCACTCTCGATGACTACTGCCGGTCGGTTTTCAAGGTGGTGTTCATCGGTTCATCGGCCACAACCAGTCTAAGCACCCCCGCCCTAATAATGCACGCCATGAGTCAAGACTGATTTCAAACAAATCACGACGTCTATATGAGCCGTTGTTGGTGGGAACAAGTAGTAAGAACGTCAAAGCGATCGCCGAAGCCCACCCAACCTCCGCAATGGCATCATGGGTGGCGTAATTACTGTAGAAAACGTAAAAACGAATGATCCCGAGCTTGTTCAGTCAACATCGGGCCAGTCAGACCGCGATGAGGTCGTCCTATATCAACTCGTGCCAAAGCAACGTACAGCAACTTCCGATGACACAGCCACACGTGTGTGTTTTGCATGATGAAGAAGGAATCTTCCTATGCCAGTGGGCGTAATAATTGCTGTGAACTTGGTACAGCACACAGCACCCGTTTCCGGGAACTCCCATTGTTGCACTGCCCATGCGCTCAGGCTGCAGCGCCGAGAACACCAACACGTGCTATACACGTTGGAACGGGCAATTGAGCTAATCAGCTTGCTGCTTCGAGCGCTTAATTAGGATTTACCCGGCTGCGCCGTCTGGAGCTCTGACGTCGAGAACGGGCTGCTGAAACTGCGGGAGGCGATACTGTCGTATTGTTAGCCTTTAACTCAATTATCGCCACGTCGCATTATCTCCCTTCTTTCCCTCACTTTACTACGCCATGAGCCTCCTTGCACCTATAGAAGCCCCTCTTCAACCTCATGTGACTGTCGAGGATGCTTCAGACGAAGAGTACGTGCCACATGTTAAGGGTGCTGCACCCGCGAGGCTGATGTTGTCCTACTCCGCAAAGGAGCACGATGTCTTACCTGTCGGAATGGCGAGCGGCAAATCCAGATATCGCTTTACCCCCAATTTCTCCTCCACTACTCGAGCCCCCCACCCTCCATCATCATCACCATCATCATCATGATGGTCGCCCAAAGTCACCGCCCCGTTCACGCTCGAGCCGCACTCGAAGCCCAACGGGCAAAACTCAAGTTTCTAAATCAAAGTCACGCGAACGGGGACGGCGCGACGGAAGAGAGCGACGGCCGTCTGGGGCAGATTCCGTGCTGACCTTCATGCTCGTCGAGGAGGAGCGCAACTCGTCCAACCTCAGGGCACTGCTGCAAGTCACACGTGACCGACTGGAGACGGAGACGCGTCGGGCGGACGCGGCCGAAAGCCGTGCGACGATCGCCGAAGCACGTGTACGGGAGGGGACGGGCCGAGCCATAGCGGCGGAGCAGGCGCAGCATCGCACCGAACTGGATACTGCGCGGGCACAGGAGGAGACCAAACGCGTGCAGATGCAGATGGAGACAGCAGAGCGCGAGCTTCGCCGCGTAACGAACGAGTTGCAGCGCCAGACCCGGCAGAAGGAGGAGGCGGAAGCGACGGCAGCGAAAGCACGGGACTTGGCGCGTAAATATCAGTCGACGCTGAGGGACCACCAGGCGCACGAGGAGGGCCGACAGGAGGGAATACGGTTGGCGCTGTCGAGGCGGTACGATGATGGGAGAGAAGACGGTTGGGAAGAGGGGCGCAGCGAAGGTTGGGATGCAGGCCGGGAGGAAGGGTTCCACGAAGGACGGAAAGCGGGTTTCGAGGAGGGCCGTGATATGGGCAGGAGAGAAGAACGGAGGTACGCGGGTCAGCAGCAATACGAGCGCTGGAAGGAGGCCCCAAGCCCGGGCCCAAGGCATTTTGACGAGGTCGAAGGGGTGATTCCGGACAGATCTCTGTTCAGCAAAGGGAGAAGCGAAGTACGTCGCACTCAGCCATCATCATTCTTAAACGAACACTAAATATCTGAGTAGAGTCAGGAGCGCACGCGGACCTGGGTTGACTCCGTCATCGATGAATCGATTCGTTCACATTCGCCAAAGCCGCGCCCTGCCTGGTTGCGACGACGGATGACACCCGAACCGTTCCAGGAAGAACGGCAATAGCAGCAATGATGATCACGAGCGGACATTGACATTACTGTACTATTTATTTTCGCATCATCATCACTGCATCACCATCACATCATGCCGGGCTTAGAGGCGTATCACTGGTGTATCTAATTAGATATCCGTGGGAATTTATGGGGTGCAACGAGCGACGACGACGACAAGCTACTTTAAGCTGCTTTTTCAAAAATATCATCATCAATGTCCAAGTTACCTTCTTCTCCAGGTGTCGGTGCACGTAGGAAGGGTCCCAAATCTCTCCCAACCCTACCTCTCTCTGCGTTTAGTCCACCCAACACCGGTGTATCCGACAGCTTCCCTCTCCCACCAAGTCCAAGCACCGTTCATCCGGACTCCATTATCGATGCCAGCGTTCGGTGTTCGATCCCAGAATGGAAAAAACAGATAGCTGGTTCCCTCGACAGTCGCGTGAGCGCCATCGTCATAAAGGCTAGAGACGATGAACTCGAGGGGTAAGCTTGCGGATTGCCGCGCATTAAATGCACCATCGCTGATCGTCGTCCAGGCTCGAATCGCAGGCATCCGAAGCTGGCGTCACCGTCTTGGCCGCTTCGATACCTTTAGACTTGGAGAGCGGGACGATTCCCGCAATCCCTTTGACCAAGTTTCGCGTCGCCTTCACAGCTTCATTCACCGGTACATCAGACGCGGCGGTCGCTACCCTCCAGGCGGCGTTAAAAGCTGGCCACATCATTGACATCGATGTTCAAAATTTCGGCGAGGAAGGTTGGGAGAAACTGGAAGATCTCCTGACCAAGGCTACAGCGGAGGTACCCAGCGATACGGGATACGTTGTCCTCTGTGAGTGTTCCCGGCGCACTGCTTCCACTCAAAGTACTGATCTCAGACCACTACAGCCAACGTTCTCCCTCCCCCGCACGATCTCGCGCTTCCTATCGTGAAATTGCTCACCCATCCGACCTACCAGTCCTACCAGTCGCATATCGCAACCCTTTCCTTCTTCCCGCGAGCCTACCTTTCTTATGTCCCTCCCACATGGAATGCACCCACGCCACCCACACCAGTCGCCGGCCAAGAAGCGCCTACCGCATCAAAGGAACAGAAGGAGTGGAAGCGCAGGATCAAGATGTATTGTAAGTCGTTTAATTCTCTTTCCCTTATCCACCCCTTCATCGGCTAACCTTTCGTCGCGTTCGTCCCCCAGTGGGTCCTGCTGTTGAAGCGTTTGGGTTCGAGCGAATTATTTTTGGCTCTGCACCATCTGCGGTCTCCCATGCACACTCAAACGCGAGCGATTGGTACGAAATAGCGCGCGAATCATTCGCCGAGCTTGGTGTTGATCAGGACAGCGTCGACGCTGTTTTCTGTGGCAACGCAAAACGTGTATACGCCACGTCGGGTTGAAGTGTGTAGTATTATGAAGGGAATTTTAGATTACGAGATGGTCTTGTTCTTGTTGTAAAAGGTTGTTGCTCAGATTATACAGACGCGAGCGGGCCACACGAAGCTCCTTTGTTCGCCTATATTGGTAGCGTCGGCTTTCACAACGCTGTCTCACCTCAAATAGCGCGATGTCCCAGCCTTCTGACCCCTCAATCTCTTCAATTCCCACAGCTCTTCATACATTCTACACGTCGCCTTCGGAGGATGCCGTCGGAAAACCACGACAGCGACAGCGATTATGATGCAAAGCCAGAGGCCGGCAGGACAAAGCCGCACTTGGACTCGGACGACTCGTAGGTTGCACAGTGAACTCTTTCCTGGGCACAACCGCTTAAAATATTCTCTAGTAATAATGAGGCCCCGTCCTCGGTTCAAAAGGTACATTATTCCTCGCATCTCGTGGCTTGTCGCGTGCTTACTGTCATTGTCAATATAGCGTCACCATCGGTTTCTCAACGATACCGACGACAGTGACGATTCACCCGTAATAATCGGGGAGACCACACAGAATGCCTCTGCAACCACAATCCCCATCCGCCAACCGACTGCTTTCGTCGCCTCCAACCCGTCCTCTTCGTCCAATTCGTCTCAGAGTGGGCCGAGTTTTCGTCGGGCTCCCATACACTCTACTGTCTCCGCAGATGGGACATCTATGTTCTCTGTGGAGGGCTACGTGAACACCCCTGAGCTCAGCGCCGGGCGCGGCGGGGGTCTCAGTCAGGGTTTGCCTACGAACGGCCCCTACAAGTCACTCTTCAGGGCTACCTCAGAGTCGCGTGGTAATAGCAAGGCTTCCCCATTGCCATCAGACGCGGGTCTGTATATCCTTGCGGAGGCCGCTTCGTCACCCGAATCCGCGCTCTCACCTGTCTCAGCTGCGTCACCTGCTCCAGTTCCCGCATCAACGAAACTTAGGAAAGCGTCCCCGCTGATCGCGTCGTCTCCTGCGTCGTCTGCACCATCGCCGGACACACACTCCACCGCCCGGCCACCGCAGAATGCCTCAAACCGTGCAAATGTGTCACACGTCAATAGCTCCGGCTCAGGGCAACCATCTCAGGCGAATCAGCGTTCTGGTGCTAGTAAGGGTAAAGCCAAGGCGAAGTCTCCGCCGTCGTCCGCAGAACCTTCTCGTTCCTCCTCGCGGGCCGATGTGATCAAACCAGAACGCAGGCAATACACCCTTCCGAAACGACAACTTCAGCCCACATTCCTCACCACAGAGCTCCGCATAACCGAATCTATGGCGAAATCTCGAGGCTC
>QFDV01000442.1:59871-79194 GCA_003315845.1 Lactarius trivialis
TCCAGCGGGCTGGCGGTATCAAGAAGCGCAAACGAGAAACAAGCCTCACACACGCACCTCAGCCACTAGTATACGACTCTCCAGAGGGCGGTAACTTTGTGCACGCATCCGAGACGTTGGGACAAGCTATGTCCACTCCAACCGAACACAACCCTCGCCCTCGGAAGTCCAGGCGGAATGGCTCAAGTTCATCCATCGACGATGGATATATGTCGGATTCACCCTCAGTGGCCTATCGCGGTCCCAAGTCCCTACGCAAAGACTTTGGTCCTTCTACTTCCCACTTGCATCACGCGGGTTATGAAACGGATCAACCCCCGTCGTCTGTGCGCCCGCGTCCGTCGAGCAGAGCTCAGGGATTGCAGTATGGTCCGGATCGTAAGGTACGCTCTCGGCTTCAGCTACTTCCTAACCCCGTGGAGAGCACCCACCACATGCGTGACAAAGTCGTTTCGTTCCTCCAAGACGAGTTTATGCGGGACGCTTCGAGCTGGAACGAGTTCTCGCAAAACTACGCGCAAATAAGGTCCTTGAGCAACGCGATGTTGCTCAAGACTTACTGGTACGCGCAAGGGCGGCTCGACGACTGGGTTGGTGCGTGGACCCCAGAGCATCTGCACCTCAAGAAAGTGGAAATCGTAAGGGCTTTTGACGACTCAACCTCCCCGCCGCGTGCTGACGTAACATTCAGAAACATGTCCTCAGAGCTCTGGGAATCGCAGGGGATTGGTACCGTGAGTGCAACGAGACGCTCTCTCTCGCGATTGCGTATGGCGAAGGAGGGGAACGGTGCGAGGATGCCCGCGCTATAGCGGCTTCGCGCGACCGCACGCAAAAGAACCGCACTCGGAATTCAGGACCGACGGATCTTCTCGTGCTCCTCCGGCAGGTGCACGAAGAATATTGCGAAAGAGTCAACGCGCGTCGCGGAGAGGGTCAGTGAAAGGGTGTATTATTTATGTATTATTTACAAGGTTGATTGTCATCTTCATCATCAACATCTCTAGACTGCGTAGTAATGTGATCACACGTCTCAATGAGACAAATATTATGAATGAGACAAAATCGAAACCCAAAGGAAAGGATATATAACCAACTTTGCAATACCAGGCGCACCACGGCCCAAGTGCATTTCAAGGCCTCAATATACAAAAACTGGGGGCGAACATCGAGTTCAGCTACCAGCTACCTTGCATCTCACTCGGGCGAATTATGAGTTTGATTCCGTATGTCCCTTTTCCTCCGAATAAAGAAGTTGCCAACTATGAATGGCAAATCAAGTCATAGAGGGGGGTACAGTAAATGGCTCGACTCCCCGGCAAGTACAGAGGCGTGCTTCGCGGAATGACGGTGCTGTGATCCCTGCAAATCTCAGTCAAGGGTATCGGTCATCGGGAATTCCGTACCTACTTACCTTGTCCTGACTTGACGAAAATCTATCGGGATTGATGTCAGTGGACAGGAGCAAGGGAGTCGACTGTATATCAGGGAAGCGTACCGCCAGCAAATGATTTTGGCGCTCAAGGGATCATTAACGGCTGTGCTTGCCTCATCATTGAGGGCCCTGTAGTGAGCTTTGTGTCGAGATTGTCTCAGTCGTAAGGCCCTCAGGCTTAGTAATCAGAGACAATTAAATTAAATTTTTGTTTTTTATATTTTAAATAGTTTAACTTTCACTATTAAATTTTTTTTGTTTTATTTTTGACAAATAATACTGTATTTGTAAAATCATTATGACACTCGGAATCTTCCGGTGGACAGTGGAGCCGCGAGCTCATCACCGCTCATCACCGCCAACAACGGAGATAAACTAATACGCATTAGACTATGCATATAAGTACTAGTGGAGTGCTTTTCCAACGCAAAAAAAGACGTGGGCCCCTTACTGTAAAAGCGGGAGGTTTTTTTCAAACAGTCTAACTCTTCATGGCTCCCACGTCAACACCAGAGGCTGCATTCGGCCTAAAGTACCTCCCCGTGTCAGCCAAACTCCCAATCATTGGGCAAGGTGATGTCCAGCGCGTCCTTAGCAACTTGCGCAACTACGGAATTCGTTATATCCGATTCCAATGGGTTGACTACACGAATATTACCCGCAACCGTATCATACCCATTCAAGCTTTTCGTGAACTCATGGGAGCTTCGCGCCCGGGGGTAGCGATCACGAAGGCCGTCTTTGGACTCGTTGGTGTTTCTCTGGCGCCTGGGTTCTCGGGCACCGGCGAATATCTGTACACTCCTGACCTGAGCTCTATCCGCTGTTGCGGCTATGCCCCCGGGCATGCGACCCTGATGGGCTGGTTCGAGGAGAAGTTGCCCATCCCGAATCAGGTGGGAAAGGGCGCCTTTGAAGTGCCCCTCTGCCCTCGGGGGCTTCTCAAGCGAATCGTAAAGTGCGTTGCTCGTATCTCAATACCACTGAGAAATTAATGAAACGATCTGTTTTTTTTAGTAAGGGTCGCGCTCTGGGCGTAGAGTTTCTCGTAGGCTTCGAGACGGAATTTATTCTACTCAAATCGACCCAGCCTATCGAGGCCGTGAACGATGCTCCTTGGTCAGCATCCGGCGCAGTTCCATCAGGTTCTGATGTGGCGAAGTGTCTAGAGGAGATCGCTGATGCCCTCCAAACTGGTGAAATCGAGGTCTTGATGTATCACTCCGAGGCAGCTCCTGGGCAGGTGAGAGACGTCCCCGTTATGGTTGGAGTGTGGCTGATGTGAATCGCGGCTGGGCAGTACGAAGTTGTAACAGGCCCTCTGACGCCCTTGGAAGCAGCCGACGCTGTCGCATTCACTCGTGAGACAATCGTCAACGTCGCTGCAAAAAACGGGTTCCGTGCCACATTCACTCCCCGAGTTTATACAGACACGTGTAAGTGTTGTGTCACGTCCTCCAGATCAGATCGTTGAATTGTTTGGTCACAGGTGGAACTGCAGCGCACGCCCACATATCTGTCCATCCCACGGCCAAGCCTCCTGCAAACCCACCTCCTCCAAATCCAAATACCAATAATGACACGACGATGACGCCTCTGGAACGATCGTTCCTGCAGTCTCTTCTCGACTACCTTCCTTCTAGCACCGCATTCACGTTGCCTACGGCAGCATCATATGATCGCGTCCAGGATGGCATCTGGTCGGGTGGAACCTACGCTTGCTGGGGAGAGGAGAACAGGGAAGTTGCTGTACGCCTTACCGGCGCGCCAGACTCCCATCATTTCGAAGTGCGCTGCATCGATGGGACTGCGAATCCACATATAGCTCTTGCCGCTCTCCTTGGATTGGGTCTCCAAGGGGTGGAGAAGGGCTTGGAGCTGACGATAGAGGAAATAGACGGACCCGCAGTGCTTTTGAGCGCTGGAGGACGTGCGAAGAAGGGAATTGTCGGGCGCCTTCAGCGTACCCTTAGCGCAGCAAGAGATGTCGCGCGGGAGGATACGGTCGTCAGTGATGTTCTCGGTCAAGAATTCGTACAGAAGTATCTAGGTGTCAATGAGGTTCGTGATCATAAAATGGTGGCGCTAGCATTCAACAAACTGACAATTGACAGACTATGGAAAAATACATGGAGACCGGCTCTGCTGAACGAAACAAAATCAAGAACATACTGACTTATTGAGAGAACGAGCTTTAGGTCGCGTAGTAGAGGTGTCACAGTGTACAGAAGTTGTAGAGGTCCGTCATTCGACAGCGTATGTCTTGGAATGTCTTTCACCGTATGAAATCCCGAGTCAATGTAAAGCTTTGTTTCTTGATCGAATGCGCAGCCATTCAGGTCGATTAACTTTGGTGACACCGCGATTGCGCAGAGTGTATCGGTGGCTCTGCCGGAGTCACCTGTTGAACTGGGGGTACCACCGTGACTGCTCATGGGAGATCGGAGGGATTGCTTGATGATTTGGAGTTGGTTGGAGAGAGGTCGCCCTCCGCGATTGTTCCATTCCTGATGGTACGGGAGGCTATCCTTACGCCGCCAAGGACTCAAGCTGTGAAGGGAATGTCGTTCTTCGAGGAATGTCCTGTGGTTGATAGCATTACAAGAGCGGCAAAGTTATATACGGACATGCATTCGTGTCCACCCACTGCCACTGGCATCTACGACATCTGTTTGGGCCATCATTCTTACGCAGATCTCCCTATTTCATTTTTTTGTTGACTCTGCGTACTTTTGACAAGGACCCCACCCTCCTCCTTAGTTGGCTTGCGGGGGCCACACATCCCCTGTCATTGCTCCAATTCTCCTTCCCCAGACAAGCAATGAGGCCCGCATTCTACGCAGCCGGCGTCGTCCCAACACCGTGCTTCGTCAGATGATATGCCCACTCACTAGGGAACTGACGAGCGCGACTAACCTTTGGTGATTTGTTGTGTGATACCAAGGCGAACGAGGAGGGGGGTTCGTTGAGAATGGGACAATGGTAAACAGCCCGGACAGGTCCCCCTGCGGGATTAATAGGCGCATCATTTCGAGCCTGCGCCGAGTTTTCGACACCGGAGCGGGCGCGCAAGGTCACGAAGTTCATCGAGGGTATCGTGCGTGTCCTATGCGAAAGCCGAGCGCAGCAACTTCCCAAGAACCAATGCGCCGATGCGACGCAAGATTCCCTGGCCCTGGCGCCGCCGCTTCCCAAAACGCCGCAGATGGGGCTGCTGCCGGCTGTGGACGACATTTCGCCGAACCCATTCGACGAGCCAGAGGCAACATTGGAAACGTACAGGGCGTTTGTATATGGCTCCATCAAAGCAAGCAATCACCCGCCGGTGCCGAGGGCCGGTCGGAGGGGGTCTAGATCGCGCCGGAGGACAGGGCGAAGGCTCATGTCTTGACATTCAGGAAGAAGAAAAAGCCGCCGGGACCCAGGTTTAGAGAAACGCGACTTAGAGCGCTACATACTTGAGATGTTGTGTACTTGGGTTTTGTGGAAGGAACGTGAGAAAGGCAGGCCTCAATGGCTGAGACGAGAACCCCTCCCGGGAGCGTTTGGATTGGCTTAAGGTTATAGACATGGGTCTGCTCGTAACAAAGTTCACTCCTTGCATATGGTAATGTAAGAACAGGGCAGAAGACCAGGCTGCAGTACAAGGGCAACGAGCGGTGTCCAGAGATTGCCTCTATGAAAGCAAACCGCAGGACCCTCCCTTACGCTTTCGACTCCGACGTTCGATCTTAACTTTGAAAAGCGATGATACTTGCATTCTACAAATAAGATTAAAAGCATCAATATGGGTGTCGCGAGCAGGTGCAAGTATCGTACCGCTTTTGGAACATCGAGAGTAGGCTCCACCCTATGGTCATATTTGCGCCGTCCGAAGTCCAATCTGGTTGAACGGTGCACAGTGACAGTGACACCAGGTTGTCCGGACTTGGACCCGTGGCTGTCACTCGATGGCTCAATTCGGACCGAAGATAAGTTGACTTCGTTTTCCGAGTCAAGTTCAAAGTTGTCGACGGTTGACCGACCACGGATGTACTCCCGACTGTTTAACCTGAGCGTGGAGATAGTCAGAACTCGAATCCATGATAACACACTAATGGACTCCTGACATGGCGAGTAAAGAGTTTACATAGCCTGTGGTACAATGTCAGTTGACCATCTCTGCACATGAGACTATCGTAAACGTACACTTATTCATCATCCAGTAAATTGCTACCCAGATCAGAGAAGAGGGTGAAGCTACGAACTGGTCATAGAATAAGAAAATCTCAAAAGGAAAATATTGCGACCGGAATTTCTCACGCTGATAGTCACCCCGAGAGCAAGGAGGCTGTTTGTTTAAGTTAGTTTCGGGTCATTGGTCAACGTAGGTGTGGAACTCACCATGACAGCAAACCTGAATTGACACTGTAAGCCATCAGGGACATGATTATGGAATCGGTTCTGAGCATGAACGTCAGATACGGCATAAATATCAAAAGGACGAGCTTGCCTCGCGAACCCGGTCCTCTTGCGGTAGAGAGACCAGCACATCGAAGCAGCGATCAACAAGTCCGCCAATGAGAATGTTGCCAGTACTACACACAAAATCCCCTATCAAGCCATTAGCGTGCGTAAATGTGGAATGAGTTGAGACATACAGTCATGGAGTGGAGACGAGAAAATTGCTTGAGAGCGGTCCTAAAGATGAGTTATTGATTTGATAAACTTCAAGGAGGAACCATATCTACTCCTTTGCGACGAACACTAACATGCAAAGTTTGAGAATAAATAATTTACTGACGAAAAAGTGAAAGCAAAGCAAGCAACTCACAAAATCCCAGGGCTACAAAGACGCGAGGAAGATAATTATGGATATACCTCCCAGGGGATAACAAGAGCACGCACAGGAAGAAACGGCGGATAACGCCACCTGCGAAACCACATTCAGTGGTGCTTCGGGAAGTCGACTATGATGACTTACGATGACGATCGGACAGATAATATCATTGCTCACTGGTAGAAAATTGAATTTTGGCGGTAAACGACAAAGGAAAAAACTCGCATAGGTAAACTCGTCGTGCGTAATAGCTACGCAGCGTTAGGACAAATATAAGGTTTAAGACGGAGTACAAAACGACGAACAACTGTACGCAAAAATCGAGAATGGACTACAGTGACCATCAGCAAGTACGTGAAAGATAACCGAATGCATAACGTACACTGACACAGGCCTCAGTCTACATAAGGTGGACGTGACGTTGAGTAGCTCTGGAGGTAGGATAGTTCATGACTACGAACGTTCATGGCCCTGAGAGATAGATCAGAAACGACCTCCCACCCAAGTGAGTTGACTCACCACATAGAGTAACCCAGGTTTTCGAAGTCGCCGAAATTGACGACAAGGTACCTGGTATAATGAGCACATGAAAGACAATGTGTATTGTGGTCTCACCAGTAGATCGAATACGCGCATAGAATTGTGTGTAAGGCATCCATGAATCTAGTTGAAACATTGCAACTTGGACGAGCTAGAACTTGAGCAACACCACGCACGTTACGAATGCGATAAAGAACTTGAGCGCTAGTGGGTCTGTATTCCCATATTTCCTGGGACTGATTAGTTCGTTGCATCCAGAGACAATGACTAGTTACCAGAAGTATATCCATCTATAAGGACAGCAAATTTGCCAGGTCAGCGCAATGAGAACGCTCAATCGAACTCACGCCTGCGCAACTGTCAAACCGAAGAGCCTACAGATTCAATAGCTCAGGAGAAATTACAGGTAAAGTGCCCAAGGGAGAACTCACATTGTACTGAAAAACAGCCCGATAAAAACAGCCCCGAAGTTGTCAACGAGAGAAGGGCCCGGCATGATGATGCAATGCAATGAAGGCTGGGTTGCGTTTTCAAGGGCCCCGAGAGTGCTAGAAACGGTAACATCGTTTTTTATTTTGTGCAGGAACAGGCCTGTCCAGTGCCTGTCCAGACTATCCTGCTGGGCCACAAGATAGTCAAGCTAGCCGACTTTGGCTCGCTTAGCGTTTTTTGTGATGTTCGGTTGCATATATCGTTAGTCGATACATGCCAACAAGATCAAGCTTTACAGCCGATAACTAGTTATTCGGAGTTATCCGAAGGCCTGATCGTTGGACTCATTCTGGTCGTGATGTAATTTGTGTTGTCATACTATCATTTGTTTTGGGTTGCAAACCCGTGGGGAATTGCAAAACACATTTGTTTAAGAAATCGGGAGACCCTCCGACCTGATCCTTCTTTGATACTATAGACAGTACATTATAATTGAAGGATCTCACAAAAAAACGAGAGGCTGGGATGTTTCTACCTTGCAATTTCATGATCTTTGTGGAGTACTGTGAAAAGTTGGAGAAAACTGATCTCGACTGAACTTGGTATTGCACCTCACGGTCCAAGAACTTCAGTACACGATCTAAATATACTATTCAACCATCCTTCAAAATTTCAGGTCACCCAGTGTACTTTCAGCAAAGATATGAAGAAATCAGTAGATTTGCGTGACTTTTCCGTGACATTCCCTCCCTCTACGTAATCAAAAGCCCGCCGGCACTCTCAAAACGCGCCTCGGATGCAAATGCAAGGGAGGCTGTGTGACCCATCCGTGACAAAACGTTGCAACTCCCAAATTTCTCTCCGGCTTTCCTCCGACACAGTTCTCTTTGAATACTGGAACTTCAGCCAGTTAGTTTTGAGATTATTGTGTCCATCCCAAAAGTCTGATTGAAAAAACATGAGGCCGATCATTTTCTATTCGAAAAAATTGCAACTCCCAAACTATGATAGTAAGTGACTACCGACGGGAGTTCCAGAAAGCCAGCAGAAAGCCAGCTTACCGAGAAATCGGGTTATCATGAAATTCGGGTTATGGAATAGCTATCAATATGCTCTCCCGACAAGATGGTGTACCGTCAGAAATGTGGTTTCCCCGTATTGATGATTTCCTTCGTCCGGCTCGTCGTTTGTTGCCATGCGGTGGGTCCGTGGACACCCATATAGCCAAATACGTACCCTGCTTCCCTGTCCTCGGCCCGAAGGTATGCATAACCTGAGGCATTACATCCCTTCGTTCGAAGATGATCCCAAAGTTTTGGACGAGATCGCGTTCACTGACACACCTCTCTCTCCTGGGAAGCGCACCCGCACGGACCCTCCGCAGGACGGAGACTGTCCCCAGTCCAGAGAGGGGGCGAAGGAGAGAGAGAAAGGAGGTGCGTCCCAGGGGACGGAGAACTAGGTGGATCCGGACGAGTTCAGGGAACGCATGTCCTTCCGGCAGGAGTGCGCAGCGGGCGACGTCACTGGCTTCTTTGCGGTGGGAGTCTCCGTTCCCGAACATCGCATGCCATCCCAACGTCCCCCGCCGCTTACCCAACAGCCTGTCCGCGGGATGAACAGGATCCTTTCCAGCCTGCTCACAGAAGCGGGCGTGCAAGGGTCACGGGGCTCATCGAGGGCGGCGTACGTCTCCTATGCGAGAGCCTCGCGCAGCAACTTCCCAAGAACCAACGCGCCGATGCGACGCAAGATTCCCTCGCGCCGGCGCTTCGATAAAACGCCGCGGATGGGGCTGCCGGCTGTGGACGACATTTCGCCGAGCCCATTCGACGGGCCAGAGGCAACATTGGAAACGTACGGGGCGTTAATATATGCATCAAAGTGAGCAATCGCCCGCCGGCGCCGAGGGGAGCGGCGCAACGCCAGGTGTCTGGACCCGCGCCGGAGGACAAGGTAAAGGTTCATGTCTCGCCAGTCAGGAAGAAGAAAAAGCCTGAGCAGCGGGATGCGCAGGTTTGAGAAACGCGACCCAGAGCGCCACATACTTGAGATGTTGTGTACTTGAGTTTTGTGGAGATAGGCAGGCCTCAGTGGCTGAGACGAGAACCCTTCTCGGAAGCGTTTGAATTGGGTTACTCAGAATGTCCTATGCATGGACGAGGAAAGGTTATATGCATGGGTTCTACTCGTAACACTAGCACCGAACAGGGCAGAAGACCAAGCTGCAGTACAAGGGCAAGGAGCGGTCCGGAGATTGCCTCTACGAAAGCAATCCGCAGCCTGAGTACCCTCCCCTACGAATTCGACTCCGACGTTCGATCCTGATTTTGAAAAGCGATGATACTTGCTTCCTACAAATAAAATAATAAGTATCAATATGGATGTCGCGAGCAGGTGCAAGTATCGTACCGCTTTTGGAACATCGAAAGTAGGCTCTACCCTATGGTCAGATTTGCGCCGTCCGAAGTCCATTCTGGTTGAACGGTGCACAGTAACAGTGACACCAGGTTGTCCGGACTTGGACCCGTGGGTGTCACTCGATGGCTCAATTCGGACTGAAGACGAGGTTCCTTCGTTTTCCGAGTTAAGTTCAAAGTGTTCGACGGTTGACCGACCACGGATGTAATCCCGACTGTTTAACCTGAGCGTGGAGATAGTCAGAACTCGAACCCACGATAACACTCGAATGGACTCCTGACATGCCAAGTAAAGAGTTTACATAGCCTGTGGGACAATGTCAGTTGACCATCTCTGCGCATGAGACTATTGTAAACGTACATTTATTCATCATCCAGTAAATTGCTACCCAGATCAGAGAAGAGGGTGAAGCTACGAACTGGTCATAGAATAAGAAAATCTCAAAAGGAAAATATTGCGACCGGAATTTCTCACGCTGATAGTCACCCCGAGAGCAAGGAGGCTGTTTAAGTTAGTTTCGGGTCATTGGTCAACGTAGGTGTGGAACTCACCATGACAGCAAACCTGAATTGACACTGTAAGCCATCAGGGACATGAGTATGGAATCAGTTCTGAACATGAACGTCAGCTACGGCATAAATATCAAAAGGACGAGCTTGCCTCGCGAACCCGGTCCTCTTGCGATAGAGAGACCAGCACATCGAAGCGGCGATCAACAAGTCCGCCAGTGAGAATGTTGCCAGTACTGCACACGCAATCCCCTATCAAGCCATTAGCGTGCGTGAATGTGGAATGAGTTGAACCATACAGTCAGGGAGTGGAGACGAGAGAATTGCTTGAGAGCGGTCCTAAAGATGAGTTATTGATTTGATACACTCCAAGGAGGAACCATATCTACTCATTTGCGACGAACACTAACGTGCAAAGTTTGAAAATAAATAATTTAAAACAGTGAAAGCAAAGCAGCAACTCACAAAATCCTAGGGCTACAAAGACGCGAGGAAGATAATTATGGATATACCTCCCAGGGGATAACAAGAGCACGCACAGGAAGAAACGGCGGCTAACACCACCTGCGAAACCACATTCAGAGGTGCTTCGGTAAGTTTGACTATGATGACTTACGATGACGATCGGACAGATGATATCTTTGCTCACTGGTAGAAAATTGAATTGTGGCTTGGACGTGCGGTAAACGACAAAGGAAAAAACTCACCTAGGTAAACTCGTCTTGCGTAATAGCTACACAGCGTTAGGACAAATAGAAAGTTTGAGACAGAATACAAAACGACGAACAACTGTACACAAAATTCGAGAATGGTCTACAGTGACCATCAGCAAGCACGTGAAAGACTACTGAATGCATAACGTACACTGACAAAGGCCTCAGCCTACATAAGGCGGATGTGACGTTGAGTAGCTCTAGAGGCAGGATAGTTCGTGACTACGAACGTTCATGGCCCTGAGAGATAGATCAGAAACGACCCGGCCACCCAAGTGGGTTGACTCACCACATGGTATAACCCAGGTTTTCGAAGTCGCCGAAACTGACGACAAGGTACCTGCTATAATGAGCACATGAAAGACAATGTGTGTATTGGGGTTTCACCAGTAGATCGAATACGCGCATAGAATTGTGTGTAAGGCATCCATGAATCTAGTTTAATCATTGCAACTTGGACGAGCTAGAACTTGAGCAACACCACGCACGTTACGAATGCGACAAAGAACTTGAGCGCTAGTGAGTCTGTATTCCCATATTTCCTGGGACTGGTTAGTTTGTTGCATCCAGAGACAATGACTAGTTACCAGAAGTATATCCATCTATAAAGACAGCAAATTTGCCAAGTCAGCGCAAGAAAGGAGTTCAATCGAGCTCACGTCTGCGCAAGTGTCAAACCAAAGAGCCTACGGGTTCAATAACTCAGGAGAAATTACAGGTAAAGAAGAGCCCAAGGGAGAACTCACACCGTACTGAAAAGTAGCCCGATAAAAACTGCCCCGAAGGTGTCGACGAGAGAAGGGCCCGGCATGATGATGCGATGCAATGAAGGCTAGGTTGTGTTTTCAAGGGATATACGGCCCCACCCGAATAAGTTCGATGGAGACGGAGAGCTAGAAACGGTGTCGTCGATTTTTATTTTGTGCAGGAACAAGCCTGTCCAGACTGTCCTGCTGAGCCAGACGCGGGTCAAGATAGTCAAACCAAACTTGGCCAACTTTAGCTCGCTTGAGTTTTTTGTGATGTTCGGTTTCATACTTGGTTTCATACTATCCCTTACAGTACCTAGCCTCGTCGAACCAGGCGTCGACAAATGACTTTTCGGCTAGCGGGGTTGCGTGGTTTCGGGGGTTGAAGCTTGCAGCTAGCCGAGTCACTTGTCTACAGCCTGGGCACACTGGTATAGGGAATGGGCGCTTAGATCGTGAAAAATTCGACTTCATCATATTTTCGCGCTCTTCAAACCTTTCCGTGCTAGGATCTTTCACGCGTCCTCTATCTTGGGACCTTTTACCTCAGACTCGATGAATAATATGATATATTACCCTGTAGAACTAGGTAGAATACATGTGAAGCCCGCCAAATATCAACAAAAATATAAATTCGAAAAATTGTGATGCTGATCTTTTGACATCGGGTGTGGTGATGGAAATAGTGCCACTGCAACTTGGCACAAAAAGGCGGTAGGTTGTTTGACCCCTGGCAGACTCGCGACCTCTCGCAATGAACGCCCTCCATCAACACGTTCATATACTTTGACACCACCGCCCTGCGTACCACCCAGCACAACCCAACGGCTATCCTCGCCTACCATCGCGGCGGCGCGTAGGTGTCTAAGGCCGGTGTGCACTTCCGCTATGAGCTCGGGCGCCTCAGGCTTCGAGAGAGAGAAGACGGCTAGCGTGTCCCCCGCTGGACTTGGGTCATTCCGGTTCGACGCGTATAGGAACGACGGGCTGCCTTCAGCGAGCGCAGGCGCGAGCAGCAGCTCGGCGGCAAGGCGCGGCTGGTCGACGAGCGATTCTTCGGGCGTGCGACGGAGGGTCGACGTCGTGCTGAGGAGGGTTGGAGCAGCTGGGAGCGGCGGGAGGCGGTGCGCGGTGAGCGTGCTCGTGAGCTCGTTCAGTGTGTACAGGATGTCCTCTGTGCGTGCGTTGTGAGAAAACCACAACTGGATAACGTTTAACGAGAGACGTACCGTGGAAGACTACGTGCCGCGGCCCGTTGCCTGGGGAGTACACCACTTCGCCCTGCACGGCGAGCCCGCCCGCCGGGTTGCGCACGACGCGCCATGTCCTGTCGGCACCGAGATCGGGAATCAGGAATTCAGTGCGTCCTGGGATAGACACGACGTGGTGCGGGTGCGAGCTCTCTTGACGCTCCGAGTTTGGGCCCGTGCCTTTGAGCTGCAACAGCGAAGACTTGAGGTGCTCCGAGAAGTATGGAGGCGAGGCAGACACCGGAGCAGCCAGGATGGTTCCAGAAGAGTACTGGCAAGGAGCGCAAATTCACCTAGCCCAATTAGCATCTTTCTCGCGCAAGGATGGCTGTCTGCGCACGTTTCCGACTAAAAGGGTATCTGTGGTTGCGAGTAAAGATGCGGGGTCTGCGCCCCCGCTGGGTATTTGGCCGACTACGGCGGCATTTCCATCATCCCCGAACTTGAGCGCGATTATGGTGCCGTGGGACTGTTCCAGGCCCGTGAAGACGAGGGTAGGATCGTCGGGGTGCGCGGTGAGCCAAGATGGACGAATTCCGACCTTGATCTCTGAGATGACCTTGAGAGATGGTCCATTGGGGTCAAAGAGGAGGCTTGTTAGGCCGTCTGCATAAGATGCGACTAAGATACGATAACAAATCATGTGAGTCAGTGTAGCGACCAAGATCCTGACCCGGTCGCTTTGTCACGCGTCACGCGTCACGTATCAACTCGATCGATCGATCGCCTTGGCCAGTGTAAGTGGTGCTGTACTGTATGCGCGCAAAGGTAAGTGGGATTCGGGAGGATTGCAAACAATGTACTCATTATATAAGGTTAACCGCCTCCGGCCGTTCACTAGCGCTCACTCCTGACGTTCGCCTCCGAGTCTCACAGATCTCACCCACCAATACCCATCGATCGGCTGCAGAAATGACATCTACTGCCTTCGGCGCACCGTTCGACCACCATGATGCAGATGTTATTCTTCGAAGTTCAGACCAGGTCGACTTCCCTGTCTATAGGATCATATTATCCACATCATCTCCTTTCTTCAAGTCGATGTTTTCGCTACCGCAACCAGATGGTAGCACCCCCGAGAAGAAGCCTGTCATCGATTTGATGGAGAATAGCAGAACCATCGCAGCTCTGTTGACAATTATCTACCCGGTTGTTTCTGTGGCCACCGAACCCGAATCTTTGGACGACATAATAGACACTCTTGTGGCTGCCAAAAAGTACGATATGGCCGCAGTATCTCAACGTCTCAATGAAAAGTTTGCGGAGTCAAAAGTTGTGCAAGACAACCCTATAGTGGCATTCTGCACCGCGTACTCCCACGAATTAGGAGAGGCAGCTCGTGTAGCTGCCAAGGCATCACTCAAATGTCGAATGAACTTGGACAGCATCGGAGACAAGTTGCAATACATAAACGGACCAGCTTTGCACCAATTATACAAGTTTCATCGTGCTTGTTCTGCTACCGCTGTTGGAGCTGTCACCGGTGCAAACCTTATCTGGATCACAAACTCGCACAATACCTGGTGGGACCTTGCAAAACCTACAACTAGTGCACACCTGTCATCATGTCTCAGGTATCAGTACACATTGGGCCACTTGCAAACCGCTTGGGAAGCCCCTACTCCATATCACACCTACATAACACGTGGGCGCGATGCCTTGCTGGAGTATCCTTGTAGGGAGGTTGTGACCAACCACTCCTTTCTTACACCTTCCTACAGTGAAACGGGGTGTCTAGCATGTACGCGCGCCTTGCTTGGCTTGCCAGAGTTTAGTCGCCTCTTGGGAGAAGAGGTTGAAACTCGAGTTGCGAAGGTAAGGCACTTGCATATCTTTCAACCATCGCTCAATACAATGGTTCCTGTTGAAGGTTGATTTAAAGTTGCCATTTTGACCTTTTCTGGTTTATCCACCTAGGTGTAATTACCTGAATCAAGCTGCTCTCATTATGGTTTGCTGTCATCTGTCATAGTTCAGGTTGTATGGGGACTCCAATTCTCCGTCCGAAGACCCATTTATGAATACAAGCACAGCTGTCCTCTGTTGTCATAGCACATTTCAAATGCCGAGGCTCGTTTTACTTTACGTGCTATTGTTCATCAGACCGAGTCACACTGAGTACTAGTCCATCTGCATCTGCATTACGAAAGCGAAACCTTCATGCGTAAAGAAAATCTGCGTAAAGAAAACCAAATGGTAAACAAGACAACATGCCATATGAGTACACAATACTGTAAGTTACTCCAGGACACCAATAATAATGGGGACTGATTCTGGGTTAAAAAAAAATCGACGTGCGATCTCAAAATAGACACACATACCTACAGTAATGCAGCGAAGTGATATACATATCAGCCGCGGGTTAACATATGATGCAGTTCGTGTCTGTAGCCGAAGCCTTCTGTAGCTTGACCTCCAGCTGGGCATTCAAGGTCCCGTCCGCGTCAACGTACGATGAGGCGCTAAGACG
Source organism: Lactarius trivialis (assembly GCA_003315845.1). Classification (NCBI taxonomy): domain Eukaryota; kingdom Fungi; phylum Basidiomycota; class Agaricomycetes; order Russulales; family Russulaceae; genus Lactarius; species Lactarius trivialis. Next base: position 75,210 of record QFDV01000442.1, read on the forward strand.
AAGTTGAACCCTGAGCAGCGAAAAAACAAAAGGTGGGGGTGAAGACTCACTCGTTCTGCAGGGTTTTTCCAAACGCAAACTTCTCGAGTGATACGACGATTTCGCGCAAGGGTCCATTTGGAGAAATCTGATGGACTCCCGTTTTGATCGGAAGGGACAGCGTCGGACCATGTTTACTATTGCTGGGATGTTTTGGCGGAAGAGGCAGGCCACGGAGCGCCACTCGAGGGGTTGTCTGTGGAGGATCTGGTGCTGATGGGGGCGGGGGCAGAGAGCGGTCCACGATCGAGAGACACGCATCGACCCACGCCGCCGAGCTCTGCTCGCTGAGACCGAGTGAGACGAGCCACTCCCCATCACGGCCTATTTGTAGAGGTGGTGCGCCAGGTGCACCGGCAACAGCAAACACGAGGTGCCACAATCTCTCTGGACAGCAAGCAACACCAACATTTAACACGGACAACGGGGGGAAAGGAGGTCTTTTTGGGGTAACGCACCGCGTGCAATGAATTCAACCCGGGCTAACTTGGACACGCGCATGCGTAGCGGGAACTGAGTAAGGGTGAAGTGCACCGTGAACGCACCACGGCCGTCGCGTGGCTCCTCCACCGTCACAGAGTCGACGGTATCGGCCCCGGAAAGCAGCATCTTGTCCGTCCCCAGGCGCTGCGAGAAACCTTCGTAGCGCTGCCCCAACCGCACGAACAGCACGTTGTCGGAGACGGTCATGCACGCGAGGCGTGCGTCGGCGATGCTCTGGGCATTGAGCGGCAGTGAGGCGTCTAGGATGGCCAGCACGAGCGAGTCGGGGTCGCAGGCGGGAGTTGTGTGGTCCGCCTTGACGGGAACAACCGGACGCTTAAGGACGGCCCAGTAAACGGGGAGGCGGCCCTCGACAAAAGGCTCCTGCAGCAGAGCCGAGAAGTTGAGGCCCTGCGCATTGCACGCATCGGCGCAGCTGGTGAGTACGGAGAGCCACTCGTGCTCGGAGGGGCGTGACTGGGAGAGGAGATCTCGGAGGAGGGATTGAGTTGTGCCGCGGACCTGCTTTGCGGTTTTGGAAAGACCGAATATTGAGGTGGGGAGCCATCGTGAGGGTGCCGGTGCTTTTGTGCGAACCTTCGGACTATAGCCTTTCGGACCGCCTGTCGTGTGGGAGGGAGCCCGGGAACTTAATGTCGCTTCGAGATTGCGTCCTGCTCGGGGGTTCGTGGAGGAGCTCTGGAGGACGTGTTGGTAGGACGGCGGAGCGTCCTTGAACCCTTCAGACTTGTCGACGATCATGGCTGGTGCGATCGCCTGGGAGTCCCAGGCACTTATACTCTCTGCCCGCAGCCCGCAGCAGGGCTGTGCTGCCTCATTTCCAAATACACAGCCAATCTAACCTTTGACATAAGGAACAAACAAGAGGACAAAACTACGTCAATATATATGTACATGAATGTAATCACCAGACTAGTCGGAAAATGCCAATGAACGTGCTATAAGATGTCGGGGATCATGCATCATGATCAACAATCAAGAATGTTATCGCCTGTAGCAACATCGTTAATTTTCGCCACAGTATTTTTCTGGTATCTCCCAGTAACGGTGTACAAGCTCAAGCTCATTACCGGTCAAAAAAATAGGTGTTGAGCCCTCGCGCACCCCGGTGGTCTGTAGCTCCAGGAATCTCGCCACTCCGCGTGAGATGATGCCAATAGAGGAGGTCGCCCGCTCGTAGCAGTTCCGGACTCGGCTTGAGTGGTTCCGCGAACTCGGACGATGGCACCGGGCAGGGTGACTCTGAGGCAGGTGGCGGCATCGTGCTATAGGTGGAAGTTAACGCAGGGGACGTTGTCGAAGGCGAATGCAGGCTAGTAGAATCCGATGAACCAGGAAGGAAAGACCGTGGAGATAGAAAAGAGTTTTGGACGGACGAAGATTTTCTGGTGTAGGCGGATAGGATCCCGGGCTCACTTGGAGTATAACGTCTCTCAGATGCAACCAGCTCAGATGAGTGAAAAACGAAGCGGTGACCATTAGTCACGCGGTTCGTTGCAGGAATTGAAGATGTACACCGAGAGCACTAGAAACAAACGTAATGATGCTTGTGAAAAAGGACACGAAATCGGACTCGGATGACTCACCGGAAACACGATCATGTAACCAACATTACTTCCGCAGCCGTGACAACAGAGTGTTTGTGTAAGACACTCACACGTTCGGGGCTGCCGCTCGTTTGCCCGTGAGCGAGAAGAATCCGAGGGTGGAGGCTGTGCAGAATAGGCCGAACAGTTGACAGGCAGTGCGTCTGTAGAGTAGAGTGGGACATGCGGGCGGAGTAACAGAACAGCCTGAAGAATGGCGGCTCCGAACATGGTATTAAACGAGCTAGCGGCCAACGCGTACCTTCATACCACGGTTGGTCAGGAAAGCTCGGCAGTGCTTGCACTCTAGCAACCACACCTGGTGGGTCGTCGATAGTGCAGTAGAGGTAGAGGCTTCGGCGGCGGCGGCGGCGGCCTGTGCATCTGGAGAACCGCTAGGATGCCATTGTGCATAACTGGGATGGGCCCAACTGCTGTGTCGGCTCATGGGAGAGGAGTATGGTGCAGCGGGTGGGAATAATTGCTGAGTGGGATTTATGACGATGGAACTGGAAGGCAGGAAGATGTGTTCTAAAGAGTCACGAGAATAAAAACCGGAAGTCGTGTCGTGTATAGCAGCGGGTTGATGGAGACGCTGGCGTCGCCGAGACTGCGTTGGGACAAAGCTGACACCGGGACTAGGAGTGTCGCCAGGTAAGGGACCAGGTGGAGTTGAGGGGGATGTTGATGGCACCGAGGACGAATACATAATTAAACCGAGAATTATCAATGATGGGCGGGTGTCGGAGAGAGCACAGCCTGCCGTGGTGTGGTGGGTCGTGTTGTGGCGACCATATTACCTGTACACCGTACATAACGTGTTCAGGCCGTTCAGGGTTTGTATTGCATCGATACGGACTGAGTCTGCGTCTTAGATGCGTTCCCCTGTTACTGTAAACTGACAGCTCTAGTGGGAGAGAAAAGCCGAACTTGAACAGCCAGCGCTACCAGGAGCTGAGGTCATCTCGAATCAAGCCCAGAGTTAGCGCAGTCAGCTAGGCACCTCATCTACCCAGAGGTCCCCCAATCTCGAGTCCTTCTCATGTCTTCAACCCAGGTTCTCGAGCCCGTGCAGTATCTTGCGATAACCTTTCTCGTTGACAACACCATCGAATGGTTAGCCGAGTCAAAGGATCCGCAGCGACCTCGCTAAGTTACTTCATGCATGTGTGTGTGTAGGATGTCAAAATTGCCGCCGGGTTTCACCCACGAGTTGCGGCACCATCTCACCCACAAGGCGCCTCACGTCGACCCTCTCACAGGCGTGCCAGTTCTCCCACTCGAGGAGTTCTGTTGCGGTTCGTATGGCCATCTCGTCGTTGACGACTCGATCACTGAAAAAAAATAACGTCGCTTGCTCACCTCCCTCAGCCGCTCATGGCTTCTCCGCTTTGATTGTGCGTGCATTTTTTGTATCGTTGATGCTAATTTACAATAATCATGGCACTAGGAAACGCATGACGCCGCCGACGCGACCCCTCGCTTCACGCTCTTTGACACAGGTCCCGAGTCTAAATCCCTCTCTCGCAACCTTTCCGGTCTTGGTACACCGCTTGCGCCAATTGAACGCGTGGTGATATCTCATTGGCATGCTGACCATACTGGCGGGCTCCTTTCCTTCCTCAACCTTCGTGGCAAGCAATCCGGCGCAAGCACCATCGTCGATGTGCATCCAAGCCGCCCCACAGCCCGCGGCATCGCACCTCCACCATCAGGCAAGGTCATCTGTCAGTTGCCCCGCGACCCCACTTTTGAGGAGATCGAATCGCACGGAGGCACCGTGGAAATGCATCGCGAGGGGCATGCTGTCGCTGGCGGTACAGTTTGGGTGAGTGGCGAGATACCACGCGTGACCC
>QFDV01000449.1:3872-41269 GCA_003315845.1 Lactarius trivialis
GCCATGTGCGTGAAAGCCCCAAAGTGGGGTCACCTTGTCATGGAACGGCGTTGCGAATGGTGTTGGACGAGACGCTGCTGCTGCGTGACGTGACGGCGACGGATGCCGCGGCGCAGAGGCGTCGCGGTCCAACGCAGAAACGTGTGGTAGGGTGTCGAGGATGAAGCTATGAAACATCGATAATGGCGTCGGCCGATTCAGGTCGGAAGCCTCGAGCATCTTGAGGAGGCATTGTGGATCATAAGCCTGCAGTGATGGAGGCGAACGCGGACGCTTGCGCGGACGAGTTGTGGAGTTAGAATCAGTGTGTAGCCGAGCACAGCGAAATTAGGGCCGACCGCATATTCGACGTTTCACGTGTTATTTCTCTATTTCTCGGCGGTGTGCATCTTCAAGTTGTAACTCGGTCGGTGCAGGCAATGCTGCAGGTTTGCAAACTCGCTGTGGAGAACCTTCAATGTTCCCAGCCCTTTTGGTAGAGGCTGTGCCTTTTCTGTCACGGCGCGGACGATGCGTGGTCAGCTTAACGCCCAACTCTCACTCTAACCCCCCAGAACGATTTCCCTTTATACCCGCGTTAGAATCCACAATACATCGTCGTATTGTTTGGTAACGCCTTGCACAAGACATGGAAAACCCGTGCGTAGAGGCTGCTGACCAGTGACGTTCGATTCAATTATTCAAACCATCCCTGGACAGCGCCCAAGCCACCGAAACGCAAGGAAGTCCATCCAAGATACGAGTTGAGATGACGGGTATGCGCATATATCCTAATCTTCGATTTCCCCGATCATAGTTCGATACCTTTCTCAGTCCTGAGAGCGGACAACCTCCCCAATAAGAAACGGCTGCGCATAAAGAGGCGGTTTTTCGTTACTGTTTCACATGAAGCTACAACGAAAAAGTCAAGAAGCGTCAAGATTCGCGGACAGGTGGCGGAGTGGAACCAGAAACTTGATCCCTTGTGGGACAACCCCATTTTAAATCCTAATTTTTCTGCTGAGAGTTCTGCTCAGTGTTGTACAACCATCTTCGCGGCTCGTGCTGCGTCTGTATGCAAAGCGCCGCTTCCTGTATCGCGACATCCTTGTTGGAACTCAAGAGATACTATCACCTGACAGATCCACTGGTTCGTCGTTAACTGGAATTCTTGTTCATTCGACGGGCTGAACATCTCTGATAGATCTTTCTTTTGATCTCAAGGGTAATAATACACAAGCTAATGAGGCAAAGTGGCCGGTCATGATCCACCTAAGGGTCAATGTGTCTGTGAACGCGACATCTCCAAACTTTACCGCCAGTCCCATCCCGGCGGATGCGACATTCACTCGAGGCTTTCCCACTCCAATCTTGCCCACCGATCGCACCAACCCCACCACGGCCAGAGTGAACAGGTTTCCCTCTGAACGAGTTCCTCAGTCTCCTATGGTCCACACCCCGAAATCCGGACCCTCCACCGAGCCTCCTCCACCTCGGATGGATCGCCTTCCCATCCGGACTAGTAATACTCTTATGTCACCGCCGGCAGATGATCGTGCAAAGACGTCGCCTACCAGGAATACACTCTACAACCGCGATGAATCTACAACGACGGTTAAGGTAGACAGGCAAACGGATCAATTGATGAGAGCGCGGCTTTCAGGCCCTCTACCTAGCCAGGCACACGAAAACACTAACTCCAATGAAGCTGCAACGACGGTTAGGGCATCCGTAGAAGCGCAGGATTCGGGCCCTGAATTACTTATCCCGGAATACGAAAACACTATCGATGATATCATCCAGACAGTTGACCGGTCGGTACCCCAATCGGAAGCCGAGTCGTTTCTGCTCACCTAAGTGATTTAGATTCCGCATCTTGTCAATTGGTCGGGTCAGTTGTTTCCCGTATTCTCTCGTTCCGTCAACACTAATCTGTCTTTAGTCTGGTGTCGGCAAGTCATCCCTCATTAACAGTGTATTCGGTATCAACGCCGCGGTAAGAAGTTGTTACTTCAGGCTAATGACAATTGACCTCCTTCTGATGTAGCAAGTTGCGGACTATAAACCCGGAGAAGCGGATATTCAACAAGAATTCGTGTCTCCGCAAAACCAATATTTCGTTCTACACGATTCGCAAGGCTTCGAACCAGGAGATCTCTCCAATTTCGAGACTGTACGCGACTTTGTCCAGCAACGATCGCATCATGCACTGCCCCTCAATGAACGAATACATGGATTATGGTATGCAAATTTCTTTTGTAATCTACCCATGCCTCTCACCGTCATCAGGCTCTGTACAGAGACACCGACGGCTGGAGGTCGTGTATTTGAGACGGGAGACGAGAAGCTACTCACATTTGCACATAGGAACCAAGGTGCGTTTTCGACCTCCCATCTTAATTACTCTTCGATCGACTGGTGTGATATCAATCAGTTCCCATTGTGATCGTGTTCACCCAATACGACCGACTGGTGAGAACAAAAGAGGCTGAATTGCGAGAGGATCACCCAAATATGGACCGAGCACGTGTGCATGAGCAGGGTGTGGCCGAGGCTAAGAAGGCGTTTGCAGTCTGTCTGCAATCACTCCAGCGTACGGCGGACCGCCTCAGGATCCCGATGCCGCGTCATGCCAAAGTTTCAGGTATGACTTGCGCCACTGTACTATCCGGTATTAACCTTTTTTATTTATTTACTAGTTCGACCGGGTCATCAGGAGGACGTTTCAGACCTTGTGAAAGTCACCAGGGATATTGTCAAGGAGCGAGTCAAAGGCGACGCTTGGGTGTTGTGGGCGATCGCACAACGAGCAAGTCTCCCAGTCAAAATTGATGCTTGCGTTACGTAGGTTTTCCTCTAAAGCTTTCCAAATTTATATTCACGTCTGGAAAGCAAGGGCCTCAGTCGTATGTACCGCAGGTGTCCGACTGTGCGCGCTTGAATGACTGTAATCTCAGATTACAGGCGTGCCCTTGCGGGTTGCACGCCTGGAATGGGGGAGTTGTTGCTTCGCCGCTGCCTCGGGAATGTCCACAAAGATATTATAACTTGTTGGAACTTTAAGGGCGAAGTACTAAACTGCTGTATTTTCAGGTTACACTAGCTTGACTTAAACCCATTAGGTTCTCAACAGTCCCGAATTTCGGCAACTGATGCTATGTCTTGTGCAAGATGTCTATACCAAACCCGGTGCTGCAAGGTGTGGTGGGCTGACACATACTACCCCCCGACGAGTTTTTGACATTTTTCTCTCTCTCAGTCCTCCAGCTATCGACGTAATAAACAATTTTGTCACCCTCGCCACATCTGCCGCCGCTCCAATTGCGCCACCCGTCGCCATCCTAGGCTTGACATATGTCTTTGTGCAATGGCTTTCTACGACCGTTCTGGAGAACGTGTACGTTTTCCGTTTGTCCATCCGACCCGATGAATCTTATTGGATGCGTAGAGCCTCAGTCCATCGACTCTTGATCGCTTACACCGTGGATCTCATTCGCGTTTTGAGAGAGCTTTTTGACTTGACTCTTAGGCCCGAATTGGCGCTCGCGACGACTTGGACGGAAGTCCAAGAGGCCTTTGAGGCTTATGAAAGATCCCACTTTCGTCAACGTGTTCACACTAGCATTTGTTCGAGGACAACGCAGGGCGAAGAAGTCTTGAGTCCGGAGAGCATTAGCTTGCAGGTCCGTGAATTGCTGCGGGATTAGTCGTCGATGGTCTCTGTTAGAAGTGGCTTGCTTCTTGACTTTTTGGTTGATACCTATTGATACCTCATGTCGTCTCTGATTCGCTCGATTCGAGATTCTAATCGCCCCAATTATCATGCCGGTAAATAGCGGGACTCCGTTATTCCACAGACCCTTTGTATGGATGTCTCTTCCTATAATAAGCACTCGGAACCAAAACTTTGGAATTCGACGACGGGCATTGCAGTGGCGGTGTAAGGCACAAGCAGATCGATTTGTGATTTCGGACGCGACGCGTACACCTCGTGGCTTTTCCCACACCATCCGTTCAGCCCACTTCTGCCTCAATTATCATGCAACCCGTAACCATTATCGAGAATGTCAAGACAGATAAGCGGTTCGTACACGATGTAGCAGCTTATTCGTTTCTACTCACCCTGAGTGATTCAGATTTCGTATCCTGGCAGTCGGCCGTGTTAGTTCCTTTTGTCGTCTCGCTCCATCGTCCTATCTACACACATCTATCTTCAGTCTGGTGTTGGAAAGTCATCGCTGATTAACCGTGTACTCGGGATCGACACAGCGGTAGGGTTTTTTTTAATTCCGGTTCCAAAAACGACAAAAACCGATCGCCGCCCGCAGAAAGTTTCACACCTCGAAATCGGACAATCGAATATCGAGGAAGAATATGTCTCACCGAGGAACAAACAATTCATCCTGCACGATTCTGAGGGATTCGAACCTGGAGATCTCGTCAAATTCGAGATTGTACGTGAGTTTATCTTGCGACGATCAAATCAAGGAATTCCTCCAGAGGAGCGAGTCCATGGTATATGGTGCGTCTAGTATTTCTCTCTTGTATTCCACGGGTGTGTCTCTCACATTTACCAGGCTCTGCACTGAGACTCCCCCGGCCGGAGGTCGTGTGTTCGAGAAAGGGGACGAGTTACTAGTGGAATTTGCGCATAAAATCCAGAGTACGTTTTCGACCCTTTTCTTCTTTGCACTCCGATCGATTGGTGATTATCACAGTCCCTCTTGTTATTGTGTTCACTCAGTACGACCGACTGGTGCGGACGAAGAAAGCAGAGTTGGAGGAGGACGAGGGTATCACAGACCCCGTTCGGTATGAGGAAGATGCCCGGAAGGCGTTCGAGAAATGTCTCGGTCTAGTCGAGAAAACAATCACGCGGTACCTCAAGGTCCCAATGCCGCGTTATGCCAAAGTCTCAGGTATATATTCGTTACCAAGCTATCTTCGTTATTTGACTGCTCGCTAGTTCGTCCGAACTATCCGGCGGATGTTACAGACCTCGTCAAAGTCACTGTGGATATTCTAAATCACGGACTGACTCAACCACGATCGCGGGCTCGTTGAATAATGATACTCCCAGTCGATATCGACACTTGCACCACGTATGCTCCATATAGGTTTTTGGAATCATTGATGTATATTACCCTCTGGAAAGCAAGGGCATGAGTTGTATGTATGTAACCCAGTGTTTCGTAGCAATGTGGAGTCGTTTGATACCAAGTACAATGATCTGGTCTGGTCATGGCCGTCGCGCCGGACTCTCAGAGTGTCTACTTTTGGTAAGAGAGGACTACTGTATAGGTCCGACGACTTGGAGACTCGGACGAGAAGAAGCTGGACAGGTCTTCATTCCCTGGACCAAGTACTGTATGTAACCCAGTGAATGGTCTCATTGGCAACGCTATCCTGTTTCTCGAGTCCATCTCGATCAACTCGGCCTCTTGTTTTGCTCGAGTACTCCTTTACTAGGTAGGGACATTCTGAAGGAGGTTTCTAGGTGAAGGTGATGAACAGAGTGTTGGAGTTGGAGTTTGTCAGCCGACGCGGGGCTATTCTGTGCTGGCGGAGCCGGTAAATTTAACACTCTGGTCAAGCTCACTGCTCAGTTTCATTGAGCCTCGATTATGATGGTTACTATACCTTTGGATTGGAAAAGTTTACCATATGATGTTGATAAGTGACCTGAGCGCACTTAGCGACTCTAAGTGTTGTGAACTAAAAGGAGCGGTGTGACTCCACGTGATTTCCCGTGACTCATGGAAATGACTGTGTCAAATTGAAAAAGAATAAAGATGGTATCCCGGTGCGCATTCGAGACAAGTCCTTCGGACAATGTGGGGTGACGTGTCAGCGCTACACGTAACGCGACGTGCAATCCAGGGTAGTACCAAAACGTATAAATATTCTGTATTCTCGTAGTGAAATGTTCAGAACTTCTCTCGCTCCCTCTCCGGGTGACGCCGTCACGGTCACGACTCTTAACCAGAGGTGGGCGACACCTCACTTGATCAAGTGAGGGGCAACCCCTCACATTGCTCGTACACTCTTTCAGAAAGCAAATAACAGTGGTATATTGAAGACAACTGAAACAGAAGAAGCGCGAAGTCGACACAATCAAAAAGAACCTATAGGTATACTTACTCAACGCTCTCCGAAGCGCTGTTACTGATCGCCGGACCGATCAGCCGAGAGATCGTACTCCGAAGTACCGTCAAATCGGACAAAAAGGTTGCGCAGCCTCGACAATTGGCCAGCGGTACAAGTGCGCCGAAGAAAGCGATGGAGCAGGACACTACAGGGAACCAGGGTCAGGCAGGAGGAACGGCGAGGACCCCAGCAGACGTACTTCGAGCCGGGCTTACTCCCGAGTTGTTCGGCGCGATGCAGACTATATTCCATGGCTTTGAGCAGCAGTTCATAGCTGTGGATCAGCACATCTCGCTGACACAAGGGATTGAGCACGCAATACAAACCGGATTTGCAAACACAAAACTTAGCGTCAATATCAATCAACCTGCGCAGCCCACGCAGCCCCCTCCAGCACCACCTAGTCTTTTGACGCCTCCGCGAATGACCTTACAACCTTTCTCTGGCAAAGCTAATGAGAATGTGCAATCTTGGCTTGGGATGATAGAGGATGTACTCACCGCTAGTCGCGTTCCGAGAGAAAACTGGACCTATCTGGCTGCTCAGGTTTTGCGTGAACCAGCGCTAACCTGGTACTTCGCCCGAAAACGCGCGAATCAAAATCGCGTCTTGCATTGGGATGAGTTGAAGCCGGCCATGCAGCATCAATGGGACAATCCCTCGCGAGTGAACGAACTGCGGATGCGCCTTGATGGTCTGATTACAATGGGCTTAAAAGGGAGGAGCATCTCGGAGTACACCCGACTATTCCAGGATCTTGAAGTTCAAATCTCTAAAGACGATATGACAGCAGGGGACCGCAAGTATAAGTATCTCAAACCTCTACCCGAAGAGCTTCACATGCGGCTTATGGGATGGAAGGAAAACGACATCAATGAATACTATACCGTGGCCCGCCAGTGGGAAGGACTACACAAAATTGCGACCGCGCAAACGCGCCCTCAGCATTCTGGAGCTAACAAATTCCTTAAGAAAAACCGGCCCATATTAGCTTCCCCCTCCACACAAAAATCGACTACTATGCCGTACCTGTCGAACGCCACGACCACCTCGGATCAAGCCGAGCCAATGGACTTGGATGCCATGGGGCAAACCCACGACCCCCGGCGGACATCAATGATCCGATGCTACAACTGTAACGAGTTCGGGCACCTCGCACGCGACTGTCGGAAGCCAATACAACGTCCGGCGCAAGGGGGCAACGGTCGGACAACAACAAATATGACAGGACAAAATCGGGCCACACGACCGCTTCATTTGCTCGAGGAAGTCAAAGGTACAGAGCTAGAAGAAGGCGAACAGGGTCAACAAGATATTGAAGAAGATCAGGAGGAGGAACACGTACCTGAAGAATACAACCCGGAACAAGCTGACCTCCGACTCCAGTACCTCGTGAATGAGGCGAACTTGATGGAGGAAAGGCGAGCCATCGATAAGTTGGAGGAAGAATGCGACGCGCATGCTATGCGCGCCTACGAAGAAGACACCGATGCCAGCCAGGAATGGCGACCACAATTGCCAGACTTCGATGAGAATCTAAAATCTCAGTCAGTAACACCGGAACTAACATATCCAAAAGGAAGTAAAAAGAATCCGTTGGAGGTATACACCATATCTCAACCGGGACTCCCAGTATATGAGATGGAGATCGGACCCCCGCGGGCTCTCTTAACAGAGGATACGCTGACTTTCGCACCCGTTAGAACAATCATGGACACGGGTGCAGAATTGAATTACCTGACGGCCAACAAGGCGCGCATCGCCGGCGCCCAAATCTTCCCCATCACAGCTCGTGAAATCGTTGGCGCCGGAAGAACGATTACAACTGCATTCGCAGCCTTCACGTTGAAGGTTGGCCGAATGATTACGCAGTGTGTCACGGACGGTTTCGGGACTCGTGGTAAAGTATCACGTGGGTTGAAGGTACCACGTGATTGCGCCTTGTTATCTTCGGACTGGTCTAGGTTGGTCTAGACTTATGACTCATAGACGCCCTCGTTGTTGTTTCAGAGCGGCGTCTTACTATACATTTCAGATGTGTTTCAGATCGGTTTCATACGCGTTTCGGATTCAGACTCCGCCGCGTTTCAGATACATCAGTACGAGTCATTGTGACTCACAGCACGAGGCCAGGGCTGGCCTTACTATACTTAGACACGTTTCAGGTTTCAGTCGCCGCTTAGATTACATGACCGTTATGTATATAAGCTGCGCCGTAGTAGACATCGAACCTTAGGTTCGATTTCTTCAATCACACTCTACTCCTGTCTCGAACAGTCTAGACCCCTATAACCTCAGATCGGCTTGCCTTTGGATACACTCCAGGAAGCCCCGCGTACTTCACTACGCCGAAAGAACTTCTATATCACGCGCCCCTCCCACCGGGCCGCGAGACTATAGTACGGAACCGGTTCACCAGGTCAGCTGCTGTCTGGGAATCGTTGCGCTTATCTCGGGAAGAGTCGCGCAGAAGAACCGCCGAACGGCGCGCCACAGAAACCGCTCAAGTCGAGCCGAACGAGCCCGAGTCTCGTTACACAGTGCTATGCGTACATCCTAGAAGACTCTAGTCATTTCCGATACGACTTACTCCTTGGCCGCGCCTGGTTGAAGCGATATGATGCTACCCCGTGTTGGGACGACGACGCCTACGAGTTAACCCATCCTGAAGAAAGAATGCGGTTTTTTATACAGCCGTTATCAGCAAAAGAAAGGAAGGGAATGCCAAAAATTGTAGCAAAACTTACTGAGCGTCTTCGACCCAAGCATCTTAGCGCCCAACCTCTTTACAGCGCGCGTACTGAAAGCCATCTTAGGAATGATGAATCCACCAGGGCGAATAGCGAGGATAGCACCCGTTCAGGACCTTCAACACAAAAATTTGGTGAGCGGTTAAAGAGAATCGCAAAGACAGCGGTACCCACTTCCTTTAAAGACGCTGTCAGATATCCTCTGCTCCGAAAGTGGGTCCATGAAATCGACATCGGGGACGCGAAGCCTTTGCGAAAGTACGGACGCCCCCTTACGCCGCTTGAACATGAAGCTATAAAAGATTTTGTCAACGACAGTGTTAGTCAAGGCGTCATCGAGCCATCTGATTCGCCCTGGTCATCCCCATTATTGCCAGTGCCGAAGAAGGACGGTACGTCGCGCATCTGCGTAGATTTCCGAGCTTTAAACAAGCTCACCAAATCGAACGCGTACCCTTTACCGCGGATAGATGAATGCTATCGGAATCTTGCAGGCTCCAAGTATTTTACTTGCTTGGACTTGCGGAGTGGATACTGGCAAATTCGATTAGCGGATGACGCGCGAGAAAAGACAGTGTTTACCTGTCGGTACGGTCATTTTCAATTCCAAGTAATGCCGTTCGGACTCACCAATGCCCCGGCGACGTTCCAAAGGATGATGAACGACATCCTACGTGACTTTATCAACAAGTTTGCGATGGTATATCTTGACGACGTTATAGTCTTCTCCCGGACTGAAGACGAACACATCAAGCACGTACTTGATGTGGTCCGCGCGCTAAACAAATACGAGTTGGTTCTTAACGAGAAGAAATGTGAGTGGGGACGTACCTCAATCCTATATCTCGGTCACATTGCTTCAGGTGAAGGTCTTCATCCTAATCCCGAAAAAGTCGAAGCAATCTTGAAATGGCCGGCGTGCAACACCATTTCCGAGGTACGCGGCTTCCTAAACATCGCCGGATATTATCGACGATTCATCTGTGGTTTTGCGAAGGAGGCCGCTGCCCTGCATAAGCTGCTTGAAGGAAGCCCGCGTCGAGGATCACCAATTATTTGGACGACAGACTGTGAGCGCGCAATGGACAGATTAAAAACAGCGCTCACCTCTGCTAACTTGCTCGTTCACCCCGTGCCTTGGCACCTCTTCGTCATAGACATGGACGCCTCGGGGAACTGCCTTGGCGCTGTTCTACAGCAATCGAAAACTGTGTTTGCTGATCTTGACAGGGGGAAGGATGCTAGTGAGCAAAGTAAGCAAGATCATTTTATGTTCAAAGAAAAAGACTTACGTCCCATCGCATTCGAATCTCGACGAATGACTCAAACGGAACAAAGATATTCCGCGCAAGAGCGAGAAATGTTGGCCATCGTGTACGCGTTGCACAAATGGCGCGGGTACATCGAAGGATCCCCAATCCTTGTGTGTACCGATCATGAATCGTTAAAACACTTCTTGACGCAGAAGGACCTTGGCCGTCGTCTTGCGCGCTTTGCGGATGACATTGCTCATTTTGACGTTCACATCATCTATCGACCGGGTAGACATCAGCTCGTCGCTGACGCCTTATCGCGTCGAAGGGGACATGCTGACGTACCTGATTCCGAAACCTTGCAACCACTCTTCGCAGCGCCAATGGATCCTCTTGATGAAGAAAGAGATCGTTCCGCGATCTTCAAAACGTTCGCGGAATACAAAAGACGCCTACAACAAGGCGAAATGTCAGAAACAATAGGCAATGGAATGTATCTGCTACGCGATGACATTCTGTACAAGCGTACCGTGAACCAATGGGGAGAGGAAGTAGTCGTTGAGGTCCCCATAACCCAAGACGCTGCTAAGGAAGCCATGATGAAAGTGCATCAGGAACTTGGACATCTTGGAGTAAAAGCGATCGTCACCGCGTTACGAACAAGAATCAATATTCCGTATGCGCAGGAGATACCTTGAGGACGTGCGACCAATGTCAATTCGCGCAACACGAATCCCCCTCCATGCAGCCTCTTCATCCGATCCCGCACGTAGACGCTGGAGATGTTTGGGCTTTCGACTTCGTCGGACCGCTTCCAAAAACAAATAAAGGAAATCAGTATTTGTTAACTGCTATGGACTTGGGAACGGACTGGACCATTGCTCAGGCCTTGCCCCGGAAGTCAAGCGACTCCGTCGTCGAAATGCTGCGCTATATCATCTTCACCTATGGGAAGCCTTTGGCTTTGTTCAGTGATAACGGCGAAGAGTTTATGTCGTACCAAGTTCAGAATCTGCTACAGAGATTCGGGATGCGTCATCACCACACTACGCCTTATCATCCACAGACGAACGGAAGGCTAGAAAAATTCAATGACATACTCACACAGATGTTAGCCAAAATGACGGCGCCGCAAAGACAGAGTCAGTGGGACGAATACCTTCCCGACACCCTTTTGGCCCATCGCGCACACACTAGCTCTTCTACGGGTGTGTCACCATTTTTCTTGTTATACGGAAGGGAAGCACGCTTACTGTCACGGACGGTTTCGGGACTCGTGGTAAAGTATCACGTGGGTTGAAGGTACCACGTGATTGCGCCTTGTTATCTTTGGACTGGTCTAGGTTGGTCTAGACTTATGACTCATAGACGCCCTCGTTGTTGTTTCAGAGCGGCGTCTTACTATACGTTTCAGATGTGTTTCAGATTGGTTTCATACGCGTTTCGGATTCAGACTCCGCCGCGTTTCAGATACATCAGTACGAGTCATTGTGACCCACAGCACGAGGCCGGGGCTGGCCTTACTATACTTAGACACGTTTCAGGTTTCAGTCGCCGCTTAGATTACATGACCGTTATGTATATAAGCTGCGCCGTAGTAGACATCGAACTTTAGGTTCGATTTCTTCAATCACACTCTACTCCTGTCTCGTACAGTTCTAGACCCCGATAACCTCAGATCGGCTTGCCTTTGGACATACTCCAGGAAGCCCCGCGTACTTCACTACGCCGAAAGAACTTCTATATCACGCGCCCCTTCCACCGGGCCGCGAGACTATAGTACGGAACCGGTTCACCAGATCAGCTGCTGTCTGGGAATCGTTGCGTTTGTCTCGGGAAGAGTCACGCAGAAGAACCGCCGAACGGCGCGCCACAGAAACCGCTCAAGTCGAGCCGAACGAGCCCGAGTCTCGTTACACTTACCAACTGAAAGGATCGTCGAAACGATCCAACGTCATCCGACGGACGAAGAAATTGAAGTCCTCCGAAGCAGGCGGCTCGACCATGTTCAAAATCTGGCTCGCTTCCGAAAAGACGCCAGCCAGCGAGCCGCGTCAAGGATGGAGAAAGAAGCATCTAAACGGGAAGAGAGATATCGAGAAAGAAGCCTTGGTGTTGGAGATCTGGTAAAGCGGTGACATGAAGCCGGTACGAAACTACATCCACGCTGGGACGGCCCCTTCGTGATTCGCGATCTAACTGACAAAAACACCTATCAGTTGCAAACGCGAAACGGGTATATTCTTAAACACCTCTACAACGGCGAGCGACTTGAACATTATTTTCCGTCTTCCAAGTTTTCGGACTCCCTTTGGTTTGCCAGTTCTGGACTAAAACAAAAAGATACTGAAGAACACCGAAGAAAAGAACGACAAAAGAGAAAAGCGGACTTTTCCACCTCTCACCAAAAAGATTGAACCATGCCGTGATCGTCTCACATGCGGTCGTTTCGACTGCGTTGTTTTCCTTCTGATGTTTCTTGATCGTTCCAGATTGTGATTGGGATCACACCGTTTAACGAGGGGATGATGTTGTGAACTAAAAGGAGCGGTGTGACTCCACGTGATTTCCCGTGACTCATGGAAATGACCGTGTCAAATTGAAAAAGAATAAAGATGGTATCCCGGTGCGCGTTCGAGACAAGTCCTTCGGACAATGTGGGGTGACGCGTCAGCGCTACACGTAACGCGACGCGCAATCCAGGGTAGTACCAAAACGTATAAATATTCTGTATTCTCGTAGTGAAATGTTCAGAACTTCTCTCGCTCCCTCTCCGGGTGACGCCATCACGGTCACGACTCTTAACCAGAGGTGGGCGACACCTCATAAGGACTGGAGCATGGACTCCTAGTACTGTACTATTACGACCTAGTGTTCACGTCAGGTGTCAGATTGAAAAAAAACTATATTTTTTTATTCACCTTAAATAAGAAAATTTTTGAGCAAAAAATTTCTGAAAAATTCCTGAAAGTGTGAACACTTGGTCATAATAGTACAGTAGATTAGATTAGGGAAATATAGATTACATTGTAGATTGTACATCTGGACTCTCTATTTACATCATATGTACGTAGTACAATGATATGGACTAATCTGGATGCCTTATTGTGCTCTGGTTACTTTATTGTTTACCTATTTTTATTGTTCTATTGTTAGAACATCTTTTGTTCCCTTTTGGGACTTCCAAGGGGACTTCTCTTTGTTCTGTTCATGGAACCCTTATTGTCCTTAGCACCTGCGTCCTAGACACAATAGTGTGCACAGACCACACTCTTTTAGTATAAGTAGTATGCTTGTACACCCTGTTAGAGCAGTCTCTTACTCGCTCTTCCAGGTTAGTAATACCTTCTCTTGTGAATGTATAGTCTCTTACTCACTCTTCCAGACACTGCCTACTTAGACACCTGCTGCTCGTATACTCACCGCTCTTGCTATGTGAGTTACAGTTTCACCATACCCTGCTGTTCATCATATGATTCTTTCATACTAATGCTTAAATGCTTCATAGTTTTACCATACAAATAGTGATGGGAAAGTTCGGTTCCAAACCGTGGTCCGAACCTGAACCGGACTGGACCGAACCCCAATTTGGGGTTCATGTTCGGGTGTTGATCCAAACCAGACCGACGGTTCCGTTTGCGGTTTGGCATATTCCTGAACCTTTGTGAACCCTTGTGAACACATTCAAACCCAAACCGTTGGTATTCTGGACCCGTTGGTATTCATGATATACAGAATAAATGTTTATGTACAGCTACTCGAGTAGACTGAGGAATATGCAATGACAGCAGAAGCTCTGTTCCCCGTAGCGCGTGAGTGTGCCATGCTTTTGGGACTTAGGCGTGCCACGCGTTCCCCGGATCCCAATCATCCTCCTACTCAATCCTACCAAGATCTTGTCCCAGTCCTCCCCGGTCATTGGTAGCCATGTAGATGATAGTTATATATTAGAAAGAAAAAAACACTGCCATCTGGTAATAGACAAAGTTATCACCCCACCCCACCACCACTGTATCTGCAGCCACCTCATCACTGTTGTTACTATTGTGTAGGAGTCGTCGCCGCAAACACGTAGGAGTCGTTGGAGTTGGTCGTCCACATGGGAGGTCGTCGCAGCTGCATGGGAGTTGTTGTCGTGGCCACGTAGGAATTGTTGCCGTGGCCGTGTGGGAGTCGTCGTTGTCCCAGCTGTGTAGGAGTCGGCCGCGTGAGAGTCTTCGTTGCAGTCTGGTAGCAGTTGTCGGAGTCGGCCATGTGGGTGTCTCGTCGCTGTCGTTGCGGCTGCGTAGAAAGAGGAGTCGTTGCGACTGCGTAGGAGTCATCGGTGTCGGAGCTGGAGTTGGCCAGGTTTGTTGTCGCCGCTGTGGTCCTTGTGTTATCATTGTCTGCGTGGTTGTCTACGTGACTGTCGTCATCTGTTAGAGATGATAACTTGAAAAAATGAAGTCAAGGAAAGCTTACTGTTTTGTGGATTCAGAGGCGGTGGGATGATGTGCAGGAAGGGTGGACACTGTGGTCGCTGTTGTCCTGCATGCATTACAGATGAGATCGAAAAACAGGAGAAAAAGAAAACTTAGCTAGATGTTTTGTGAAAGTAGGGCGAGGTGGAAGGACGGTGCGCATTATCTTGTCGTCCTCTGCAACCGAGCTGCCAATTCCAGAAACGATCCGACTCAAGGCGATGTGCAAATCGGTTATTGAGGATCTCAGGTGCGTCACTTCCTGTCGCTCCCTATCCGTTTGTGTTCGTTGAACGAACTTGCACATTCCGTCATCATGTCCTCTGCCCCGTCCTCGGGTGGAAGGTCTGTAATGTCACCTTCCCCTTTGTCTCCCCCAGGTGCTTCGTCTACTCCCCCTTCTTCGTCCTCATCTGTCGTATCCTCACCCCCCTCTTCGTCATCCTCATCTACTACGGTACATGTTTCCTCTACACCCCCCACCTTCATCTAGGTTCTATATCTACTGATTTTCTTGAGCAACAGCTGACCACTCCTTATTTTTTTGTTTTCTAGTTTCGACCACTCCCAGTCTGTTGGCAGTGCCACCGAGCACTACCCACTCCGTCCCAACTCCACCCCCATCGACTTCATCTTCATCCACTCCCACATCCAGATCGCCCAGCATCCACTTCCGTGTCACCCTCCGGGCCTCCGACGCCCGGCCATCCCTCTCAGCAAACATGTTCAGAGTACCCTTGCCGCTCTCGGCTTGAGGCGATGCATGCAGATGGTATGCTTCTTTTTGTTTGTTTGACGGCCGAGAGCTGATCAAATTGGACTTCAGCAGCAGCGCATTGACCCTGAAAGTTGGTGGACTGCAGGCGATTGACTGGTTTGACGATGGCTTGCTCTACCTGCTTGAGGCGCCTGGACACATGGCGGACCACATGGCGCTCGCGTGCACGTCCACGGACAAGTTCGTGCTCCTTGCGGGGGATGGTGCGCACCACTGTGGCGAGTTTTGCCCAGCGCCGCTCACACCGCTCGTGGACACCATCTCGCCATCCCCACTCGAGCCACCGACATTGACATCAGTCTGTCCCTGCTTGCTCTTTGAGCAGGCTTACCCAAGTGCAGAGTCTTTCCGCACCACGCCATTCTATGAGGCCACTGCGCACCATGTCGAGGATCCTGTCGCGAAACGTGCTCAGGGTGTTCGATGCGAGCCCAGACGTGCTAGTCATCCTCACGCACGACGCGTCCTTGCTTGACGTGCTTGAGTTCTTCCCCAACGCAGACCTGACGGGGTGTGTAACAAGACCCGGGCTTGTTTGGCTCGACTTGAGTGATTTCTGTGGCGCGCCGTTCGGTGGTTCTTCGTTGTGACTCTTCTTTAGAGGCGCGGAGCGATTCCCAGACAGCAGCTGATCTGGAGAAGCGGTTTCGTATTACTGTCTCGCGGCCCGGTGGAGGGGGTGTGTTGTACAAGAGTTCTTTCGGCGTAGTGAAGTACGCGAGGCTTCCTGGGACAATCCCTAAGGTAAGCCGGTTCCGAGGTATCGTCGATGACTAGACAAGAGTGGAGTATGATTGAAGAAATCGAACCTAAGGTTTGATGTATGCTGCGGCGCAGCTTAAATACAAAAGGGGGGTTTGAGTGCTAGGCGGAGACTCAAACTGAAATGTAGCTAAGTAAGGTAAGGCCAGCCCCGGCCTTGTGCTGTGAGTCACAATGACTCCTACTGATGTACTTAAAACATGTCGGAGTATGAATCCGAAATGCATCTGAAACCGATCTGAAACACATATGAAACATATAGTAAGATGCCGCTCTGAAACAACACGAGGGCGTCTATGAGTCACACAACAGTCCAGACCAACCTGGACCAGTCCGAAGATAACAAGGCGCAATCACGCGGTACCTTCAACCCACGTGATACTTTACCACGAGTCCCAAAACCATCCGTGACAGGGTGGGAGAAGCAGCCCTCGAGGAAGGACATCGGCCAATGGGAAGTTGCGATGGTGTTATGGCGCTAGTGTTACTGGCGGCGCCTTTTGATGGCTACTTGTATGTACTGACTCAGATAGTAATAGATTGTACATAGCACTACATCAATTGATTGTTTTTCTGTGTTATACCTCAAAAGTGTCTTTTGTGGTACACCACTTGGAAACTCTGCGCATTTTTGTGATTATGTAAGCAGAATACTCGCATTAGCGTTCGGTTCGGCGTTCAAACCCTTTCCGAACCCGAACTGGACCGAATTGAACCCGAAGTGAGGTTCTGGTTCGGGGTTTGGGCAAATACCCCGGACCGAACCGGGGGTCCGGTCCGGGGTTCAGGAAAAAACCCAAAGAACCAAACTGAACCAAACTTTCCCAACACTACATACAAACCTCAGTACTTTCTCTCGAACTAGTGGTCTGCAGGCTTGGCTCCAAAGCTGAAAGACGGACTAAGACAGACGTCAGGAGCTGGGAAGGGACTGAGCTGACTGAGTGTCCTTGCAGAGCTTAAGTCCCGGGCTCCACTTTTAGCATGCGGCTCCCACGGACCCAAGTCTTGGGCTTTGTTTTCTGGGTACACGCGTCCTGGGCCCAAGGATTTGCCAGATTCAGCATGATTCTCGCTGCATGTAACTCTACTTCAGAAGACTGCCTCAAGAGTTCGAGTTTGCAAATCTATTTTCCATTTGTTTTTGACGTTTTTGATGTCTACTCGACCTGCACTGAGGATACCATGGCACCCCACAACCAAAGTGAAGTTTTTCCATCCTGCTGACAGCTACTCCGAGTCAGTCGAATTGTAGGCGCCCACCCCCACGCCGCCTGCCGAAGACACCCTCATGACTGATTCACATGTTGCGCAACACCAGAGGGCACCCCACCCCCTCACATTAACCCACCCGCGCAACCATAGACGACAACCCTCAAGCAAACCGAGGACATGCATATGCATGGGGCATCGGTCGACGTGTTGCATGAAAGAATTTCTCAGGACTCCTCAATGACGATGACGACGATGACATAGGTACGCTCGTCGAACCGGCTTGACGTGGCAGGATTGATAGCTCTTACCGACGCGCTTCACCCCGCTGGTGGCCATGAGGAAGTGGTCGTAGACGCCCTCAGCGTGGCGTTGGGTTGGGGAGTCCATGGCTGGAGAGCGTGCGTGTTGCTTGCAAGCAGGATAGGGCTTCAACATGAACGGTGAGTCAGTGAGGCTGTCACGGTCAGGGCTCTGGGGCGAGGTATCATCACATGGTCCTCTCCTTCTAACACACTGGATCGGTGCGGTGAATGGCACGTGAAAGGGCGTGTGGGCCGCGAGCGACATGGAGTCATTCAGCTTATGGTTGGACAAGGCATGCGGCATGATGCATCTCGTTCTTTGAGAGCCCTGACGCCATTCTGATGGGCACCCCCTCACACAGCTAGATCTCAACAGCGATTTTGATATCCGTGGCCCCTCCGTCCACACTCAAGCACGCACTTGGGTCACCGGTCACCGATTACCTTATTGGCTGTCATGTGTCGCAGTCTGAACATTTTGGTGGGGTCGAATGAGTACATCTATCTTTTGTCACTCGCTGTGCTCAACTTTTGCGCTAGGGGTGACATTGCACTGCTCAGGAACGCGGATCATGATTGCATATCTCCGTGGACCTTTGAGGGGGTGTGGACGGGACATCACAAAGGTGTTGTTTGATCAGCGCTCGTAGACAAATGAGTGAGTAGAACAAGGAGTGGAACACATATTCTCGAACCAGTACTAGGGATATGCCTTGTTGATGCTGAGAGCGAAGAGCCAAACGAGACATTGGGTGTCGAGGAGTGTAGAAGCGTGTTGTAATGTTGAGAAGAGACATAGGCTCGTTGACTGTGAGAACATGAGGATGTGAGTTGCATGTGCTGGGAGAACAACAGGGCTGGCACAGGAGTGGAGGCAAGAAGATGCTTGCAGCCGTGGAGGCCGAGTCTTTCAGGGCGTTGTAGGACTAAGACGTTGAAGCCGAAAATGTTCAGCTTGGTCCTCATATATCCTGGGCCTAAAGACCCCAGGAGACAAGCCTAATGGCCGGCTTTCAGGCCGGGACGGGACGGCAAACCACTATCTCGAACTGAAATACTGAGGTTAGTACTTAGTAGTCCTTTGCCATTTGAACATTTCTGCTTACTAGTGCATGTCATGGGTCCCATGGGTGACTCAGTGTCTACCTGCACCTACACCCATTGATACCCTGAGCTGCCCCTACATGTCAGTATGTTGGGGGCTGACGCTGTAAGGGCTGCTCGGCGCTTGAGCACAAAACTCACATTTTCTCATGTTATCTCTTATCTGCTTCGTCCACATTTTTGATCCTCTTTTCTTTATTCTACATTTGGTTTAGCTAGTACTGATCCTAGTCTACATAAAACCTTTGTAAGAAGTTGAAATCAATATCAAATCAGGAGATTGTTTTTCCCCCTTTTTCCTCTGAGTCATTTTCCCCACTTCGTTGCCGCTCCAGTCACCATCCCTGAAAACCACTTGTAACTCAGCGCAGTCCACCTCTGCCCACGAACACTTACGCACACTTATATGTAATGAGACTCGGGCTCGTTCTGCTCGACTTGAGCTTCTTCCATGGTGCGCCATTTGGCAGTTCTTCTGCGTGACTCTTCTTTAGAAGCGTGGAGAAATTCCCAGACTGAGGCAGTTCTGGAGAAGCAGTTTTGTAGTACAGTCTTGCGGCCCGGTGGAGGGGGCGTGTTGTACAAGAGTTCTGTTGGCGTAGTGAGAGTTCACTAGGCTTCCTGGGACAATCTCTAAGGCAAGCCAGATCTGAGGTATCGTCAATGACTTAGAGAGGAGTGGAGTAGTATTGAAGAAATCGAACCTAAAGTTCGATGTAGGCTGCGGCGCAGCTTATATACAACAGGGGGTACAAGCGCTAGGCGGAGACTGAAGCTGAAACATAACTAAGTATAGTAAGGCCAGCCCCGACCATGTGCTGTGAGTCACGATGACTCCTTCTGATGTAAGTGAAATGTGTCGGAGTCCAAATCCAAAACATATCTGAAACTCATCTGAAACGTATAGTTGTTATGACATGTGCGCTTTTACCGTTAAATTCATTTTTCTCTTCTTTATTACGCTCTTTACCTCACACTCTTTCCCTTGTCCCACATTGCATGTGGACGCTACTTACATTCTCACGGGAGTCATACATATGACTTGCCTCTTACCTTTCCCACTGGAGTCATACCATGACTTGCTCCTATGCCTTTCCTCTTTCTGATTATTTCCCTTTTGTCTCATTTCCCAAACGACTCAGACTCGTTTCCCATATGTTTCCCATGTGACTCGCTTTCTCTATTGTTCTCTTGAAGTCATGTGACTTCGTTTATTGTTCTCTTGTTCGTTGATCGAACCTTGTTACATTGTTGATTCAGTCACATGACTCTTAGTTACTTTACTATATAAGCAGACGTCTTTGGTCCCTATGACCTCAGACTTGACTTCTTGTATCTTACAGTACAATTGAATCTAGACTTGAATTGCTTGCTCCTCCCCTCGCTCGCACTTCCCTTCTCACAGTATTCTCTATAAGCCCTAGTTGGCTATAAGAGGTTACTACTCGTCACCAGAAACTCTCTAAGTCCTCTTCGGACTTAGTACTCAGAACACAGGATCCTTAGTGTCGCGTTGCACAGTACTGACTAATACCCACGTCGGGTGAACGTCTCTACTGTGACGTAACAATAGTAAGACACCACTCTGAAACAACGCGAGGGCATCTATGAGTCACACAACAGTCCAGACCAACCTGGACCAGTCCGAAGATAACAAGGCGCAATCACATGGTACCTTCAACCCACGTGATACTTTACCACGAGTCCCGTAACCGTCCGTGACATTACAAGCACGTACAACGCATGATGCACCCTTGAGTGCTAGTGCTCGTGCCTGCATGCTTGTGTTTCAGTCTCGGCATTGTTTGTTGTTCCCAGTATGTCTTACTTATGTGTCTATATATGTGTGAGCAAGTGCCCCGTGTGCATCGCTCATGTCCTCATTGTGGCACGCCATAGGGCACTTGTCTACTTCTCGTTATGGTACGTGTATTACTGTGTACGCGTGCGTATGCACACTGTGTTGTGATTGTCCATGTGTATGATACACCTATTCAAGCATGTCCACTCAGGGTCAGGGTCGCTTACTGTACAAATTGTATTGTAGCTATGATTCAAAACTTCTAAAACTAGCATACTTGTGTAGTGTAGTTAAAAGGAGCTCCTCATGAGCCCTTAAATGTGATTGATTCTCCCTTCTGCCCCACCTCTCTGAGTGCCCACCGTAAACGAGCGCTCCATTACTTTCGTTAGTTGGCTCCCAAAATCCCCTCACATCCATAACTGACACTACAATCAGAGCACAGGCGGGCTCTAGGTGTATCACCATGTTAAAACCACACCTGTGCTTGTGTGTTACATCATGGTAGGGACATTCACCCAATGTGGGTTAAGTCAATACTGTGCAACACAACACTAAGGGTCTGGTTCTGAGTACTAAGTCCAAAGAGGACTTAGAGAGTTTCTGATGACGAGTAGTAACCCCTTATAGCCAATGATACGACCAGTACGCCGCTAACCTGGGGAATGGACTTATTTTAGTGTTTTCCTTAAAATGGCCCGGCAACTGTGGCGGGCTGGAGCGGTACAACACAAGACCAAGAAGCTACAAGAGCTATGAGAAAGATTCGGCAACACATCCCAAGACTATGTAGTAACGGGACACACAGCGGTGTTGGTGTTGCTCCTAGCCTGCTGGGCTGGTCTTAGGGGATGACCCAGCGTCCAAATAAAGCCGCGCACAGCCCAATCCGCCGTCTTAGGGGACAAGGCAGCCGCACATGCCACAGTTCTATTCAACTTAGTATCCAACGTCCCATCACCGTGATGAGGTTCAGTGCCTATTTGAGGCGACCTATAGTAACGTCCCGCCCGTCTACGGCCCTGGTCCTGGCATCGCTGGCCTCTGGCGCACCACTCACCCTCCCACATCCCTGCATCCCGCAGACATCTTGTTACTGGGCGATCACTGGCTAACCAGTTACAGGTGGCCCTGGGAAATTCAGGAGTTAATGGACAGCCCACGTGACGATCGACCGAGCCCCCAACTGCGTTGGTCGACAACGCCAGTGCGTGCCTCGTACATGCACACGCACAATTAGCTAAGTCCCTAGGCAGACTCAGGAGATAGCAATAACTTAGGGAATAATCAGCCGGGAGTAGCGGCCACACTTCACGTCTCATTTCCCTTTGGGAAACGGTTCCAAAGGTGTCTATTACGACTCGGCGACTCTAAGGCAACCTTCTAGTAGTTACTATTGGACGCTCGCGTTTACGGCCATGGTACTTCGACCTCGCCAGCAATCTTACTACAATAGTAAGAAGTGCAATTACGTTAGGCGCCGCCTTCCCGCCGGTCATTCCACTCGGCCCGTTCAGTGTTGAATTTGTTGCCTGGCCCGTGCTAGTTACTCGTGCCCAAAATAAGTAACGGGAAACGATTGGTCATATAGTGGTCACATATTTCCCGCTACTTATTTTGGGCACGAGTATATTCCTTGACCTCCCGAACTCTTGAGCTCTCTGTCGCATTTTGACACTTACCGGCGACTTAGGGTATCACCGACTTGAGGCTTATAGGGAATACTGTGAGAGAGAATATGAGCGAGGGGAGGAGTGAATGATTCAAAGGTCTGGATTCAGTTGTACCGTAAGATACAAGAAGTCAAGTCTGAGGTCATAGGGACCAAAGATGTCCTACTTATCTATACAATACTCTAATACACATTGTGCCCCTTTTGTTTGTGTGCGTGGGAAAGCTTAGACATAAGAGTGGAGTGGCTCTTATTGGCTGCAGTTGGCTGATGATCTTGGCTGATGGACTTTTGCACGCCGTTGGCTGACGGATGGCACAGGCAGCCACCTCCTCTATGGTGTTAAAACTCCTGTCAATCTTGCCCCTGTCAACTGTAACCTGTCCTGAACGTTCACGTCTTCTTTGCTACCTCATTTCCCTTCTCCTCATTTCCCTTCTCCGCTTCTGTTCTCCACTTTGGTTGGCCTTCTTTTGCTCTAACTGTGCGTGTCATTTCTCTACCATGCTGACCTGCTGCGCGTGTGCCTCCAGCCCTCTCGGATTCTGTGTAAGGCCTCAACGGGTGTTGCGTGCAGCCACCTCCTGCAAAACCTCCTGTCTGTCTGTTTGATTAGCTCCCCTCTATTCTTGCCTTCGTCCTCTCATCGCAACACAGCACGTGCTGTTAGAGAACACTGTCCTCCCAGGAAATCGGACAACGGAGACTCCATGAAAGGGAATAGTGCAATGGGGTTCGTCGATTGCGCACTGTCACTCGCTGCATTACTGAAATTGAGCTTTGGTAGATTCTTCACAATGCCCACCAACGTTGTTGCCCCTCACAGGCCTCACACGTCACGACACCAGCGTGCCTGACTTCCATGCCACAGATGACAGCATGAACTCCATGTGTGGACATTACAACCCCTGGATTGCTGATGCGGTCATTGAAAATACAGACTATCTCATTCACACAGGTTCATGGCCTTCGCCCTGCTTCTCCTATGGATAAACACCAAGACTTGATTGCCCCTGCTGAAGACCTTCGCCAGATGTGGCCGTAGTACAAGAACATGGCATGGCAGTTGTCAAGTTCTTGCTGGAACTTGTGATGTGCAACATGTACCAGTGTTTAAATGTGTTGGTGATTCAGACAAGGCCACAGAGGCCAACTTAGACAGAGAAGAGAGGAAGAGAGTTCTGGATTCAATGGAGCAAGTAAAAGACGAAGTACAAGCTAAAGCTACTGAGTACGAGCTACAGTGCTTATATGCTTGGACTATGAGTCATATAGAATACTATGGAACATCACAGAACAAGTGAGTCATACATGAGTCATACAGAATACAATGGAACATCACAGAACAAATGAGTCATTTATGAAAGTAAATGGCCCGACGGGACGGCCAGGACCAGTCCACAGATAGTTAGAGCGAGACAGTAATGGGGTACAGTGTGGGAAGAAGAAAAAGGAGAAAGGTAAGTGTTTGAATCATAGCTGCGGTGGAATATTATGACAGCAGTGCTACAGAGCAATAGCCGGGCTGAACGCCAGGTGGGCTTCCCGTGTGGATACTTTTTCAAACTGATCCATTGATCGTGCATCCAGCTCTTTGACAACGGTGCTGTTCCCGCTCACTCTCTTGGCAACATGGATTGAGTCTCTTTGTGCTGCAAGGCAAAGTTGTTCTGGGCTTCGTTGATGCAATCCCCATTTTTCTCTAGCACACTTGAACATTCACAAGAGTTTTGCAAATATATTCAACAGTATAACAAGTGTTCTCAATTGATGGGTGACATAATACAGGTACTCATCCACCTGCCATGCCCCTCAACTATGTCACTAATTATCATAGATGCTACCGGTGCCCGCTGAAGCCCTTGCAACTGATGTCATGCAACTGATATCACACAGGTCAAAGAAGCGAATGTGGGATGGAACTCCTTACTTTACCCATGGCCAGTCACCTACTAGCTCGACTCTTGCTTACGTAGCTACAACACTTCCCCTTTGATTGCGTTGCGTGCCAGTGTTCGTGTAACGAGACTCGGGCTCGTTCGGCTCAACTTGAGCTTGTTCTGTGGCACGCCGTTCGGCGATCTTCTGGTGTGACTCTTCCTTAGAGGCACAGAGCGATTCCCAGACAGCAGCTGATCTGGAGAAGCGGTTTCGTACTACGGTCTTGCGGCCTGGTGGAAGGGGCGCGTTGTAGAGTAGTTCTTTCGGCGTAGTGAAGTACACTAGGCTTCCTGGAGTAACTCCAAAGGCAAGCCAGTCCTGAGGTATCGTCGATGACTAGACAAGAGTGGAGTATGATTGAAGAAATCGAACCTAAAGTTCGATGTCTACTGCGGCGCAGCTTATATACATAATGGGCATGTAATCTAAGCGGCGACTGAAACTGAAATGTGTCTAAGTATAGTAAGGCCAGCCCCGGCCTCATGCTGTGAGTCACAATGACTCCTACTGATGTAACTGAAATGCGGCGGAGCCTGAATCCGAAACACGTATGAAACCGATCTGAAACACATCTGAAATGTATAGTAAGACACCGCTCTGAAACAACTCAAGGGTGTTTATGAGTCACACAACAGTCCAAACCAACGTGGACAAGTCCAAAGATAACAAGGCGCAATCACGCGGTATCTTCCACCCACGTGACACTTTACCACGAGTCCCGAAACCGTTCGTGACAGTTCAAGTCCATAGAAGTGCTAACCGAGAACATGGTCGCATATGTAACACGCCATATCACTGAAAAAAACCCTGACTCGCTATGCTTCTGACAACTACATCTTGCTTACGTCCTGGAATGACGGCCCCTTGGGGCCGTTGTGACTTGCTATATATAATAAGCGGACCCCTGTGAGAACAACGATAAGATGACTACACAAGCTGACGCAACTGCACTGCGCGATCGTCAACTGTGTGATTGTGTGATTGTCTTTCAAGTTCAACTATTGTTTGTCTCACTTGCTACTGCATGTAATCGCTTTCATCTTTTCAACTACTACTTGAAATACATCAGCTAAGAGGGACCGAAGGGCCCTCCTGCAATGCTAGTATAGTAAAGTAACAATAGAGTTATGTGACTGAATCAACAATACAGTAGTTCAATCAACGAACAAGAGAACAATAAGATACTAGGACTGAGTCACAATAGTGTCCTAGTAATGAGTCATAGTAGCAATGAGTCATAGTGAGCCAAAGGTATGACTCATATTGTAATGAGACTCGGGCTTGTTCGGCTTGACTTGAGCGGTTTCTGTGGCGCGCCGTTCGGCTGTTCTTCTGCGTGATTCTTCCTTAGAAGCGCGGAGCGATTCCCAGACAGCAGCTGATCTGGAGAAGCGGTTTCGTAGTACGGTCTCGCAGCCCGGTGGAAGGGGCGTGTTGTACAAGAGTTCTTTTGGCGTAGTGAAGTACGCTAGGCTTCCTGGAGTAACTCCAAAGGCAAGCCAGTTCTGAGGTATCGTTGATGACTAGACAAGAGTGGAGTATGATTGAAGAAATCGAACCTAAAGTTTGATGTCTACTGCAGTGCAGCTTATATACATAAATGGTCATGTAATCTAAGCGGCAACTGAAACTGAAACATGTCTAAGTATAGTAAGGCCAGCCCCGGCCTCGTGCTGTGAGTCACGATGACTCCTACTGATGTAACTGAAACGCGGCGGAGTCTGAATCCGAAACGCGTACGAAACCGATCTGAAACACATCTGAAACATATAGTAAGACGCCGCTCTGAAACAACACGAGGGCGTCTATGAGTCATATGAAGTCCAGACCAACCTGGACCAGTCTGAAGATAACAAGGCGCAATCACATGGTACCTTCAACCCACGTGATACTTTACCACGAGTTCCGAAACCGTCTGTAACATCATCCCCCTCCTAGGTTGAACGTCCACGTTCTAGTAGTTCAGTGAAGAGGTCCAGCTCACCCTGAGAGACGAGGCGAGCGTCTTCCATTTCCAGATGATCCAGAATGTTAGCGTTCTGGAGTCGTCGGATACTTTCCGCTTGTTTAGACCCAGCTTTGTATAACATCGTCTCAATCTTGTGGAGGTCTTCCTTGTACTGTTGGACCAACACTGACATTCGATGGAAATGGTGGACTTCAGCTTGGAGAGAAATATTGCCCAGGCTCTTGAGGGCGCGGTCAACCATAGGCATCTGGGGGACGTTGAAGAACATGATATGAAGTTCTTCCGGGGTGTACCGAGGCTTCTCCATACAGTCGAAATCTTCTAGGGCATGTATAGGTCCGGAGAAGGTGTGTTCGGTGTCTCCTGGGACCATGGCGATAATGTACGGGTCGTCGGCCATAATGGTGCGAGTAAAACGAGCTGGGAGATGGTAAGGGGGGTGTCCTGGCTTCGTGTAATTCCTGATGGTGTAAGGAACATAATTCCTTCCACGATTATAGTTATAGCCGATAGGGGGTGGAGTCTCGACATGTGCTGGGCTATCAACACATTCGGCATTAAGTGGTGCACTCATTGAAATGGCAGCCTGCCCTCCAGCCAGGACAACTCGTCTAGCTCTGAGGGGTTCTCCTTTAGCATCTGCGACAATGGGGGTTTCCTCACCGTCAACTGTCGTGTAGCGGACCAAGTCCGAGGCCTGGAAGAGGGGATGGAAGACGACAGGGACTCGATTGTCTTCCACCCTGACCTTGACGTTGAGCTTGGTAGCGTACACGTTGAGCGTCTCAAGGTCTCCTTGGGCGGCGATGACTCGCTCCAGGGTGACTTTGGGGCCGACATTTTCTTTGTCTTTGTCGTCGTCTTCTTCGCTAGCTGGAGCATCTTTTGGAAACGGGGTAAGCGGGCGTGGAGGAACGGGGAGTGGATCTTGGTTTTCGTCTCCGGCTGATTCGGCAGACCCGACGTTGATGACGGAAGACTCATCTGAAACTTCTGAACTAGGCAGCGTGGAGAGGGTAAGTCGTCCATTGCGATAGTCGACTGTGATAGAATCAAGGAGCTCCTCAACAAAGCTTCGGGGATTGGGGTGGTTGATGTGTCAGATAAATTTGGCAGAGGCTTGTAAGACTCTGTTAGCATAGCCTGGGGGAGCATTAGCCGCGAACATTCCGTCGGGAAGCTCCCCTTCATCGGGAACTTTGTAGGCGTCGTCATCAGAGGAGTCGTCTTCATTGTCGTTGGCGGCGGTGTCAGGGGAGTCGTTGGTGAAGGGGAGTCCATTTTCATCGGTGAGAGTGTTGGGGAGTACGGAGGCAGGGAAAGGGACTCCGTTTGCGTCCTCATTTGTCGGTACTGAATCGCGGTTGATGGAGGGGCCACAGTATGCCATCCTGATCCTGGCCTCATCGTTGTAGGGAGAATCCTCCTCAAGTGGGACACACCTGAGGGGGTTGAGTTCGAGGGGAGAAGGAGGGTTTCCGATCAGCGAACTGGAGGCATCGATGATCATATGGCGAATGATAGAGCTGATTGCAGGAGGGAGTTCTGGTAATAGGTCAAGGTCTGGGGGATTCCAGTATCCAACGACGCCTCTTATATGGCAAGGGGCTTTAGGGTTTGTGGCTTTGAACTCCGCTAGGATGTCCGCAGCATGCATGTCGTCCCAGTCGACCCACATGTTCTCCGAGTCGGGGTATCCCTTCCATTTTACCAAATACTGAATCTTTCTCCCACATCCATGACGTTGGGAGTCTATGACTCGTTCGATTTCGTATTCTGGTTCTCCTGCGATAAGGTCAGGAGGTGGCCTGTCGTAGTTAGGCCCGTGGAATTCGGTTTCACGATAAGGGGTAAGAAGATCTACGTGAAACACGGGGTGTATCTTCCATTGGACGGGGAGTTTGAGTTCGTAATTGATCGGAGATAAGACCCTCTTTATAAGGAAAGGTCCGTGATGTTTGGGCGCAAGTTTCAGGGTTGGATAATGTGTTTTGATGTTGTGCCCTTCCAGCCACACTTGATCGCCTTCTTGGAAGGTCCGTCCTTCGCGCTTGTGTTTTTCCCAGCCCTGCTGCGCTTTGATCATACAGCTATGGGCCTGTTCACATGCCTTCTTGAACTGGTCTAGTCGTAAATTGACTTGCGGTATCGGGGACATCTTGTGTTGCCACTCGGCTCGAGGGTTGAAGCCCATGAGGACCTTGAAAGGGGTTTGTCGGGTGCTTTCGTTGCGCCACGAGTTGTGCATGAATTCTGCTAGTGGAAGATAAGAGACCCAGTTATCTTGTCGCTCGTTGATGAAACCTCTCAGGTACTGTTCCAGCCACTGATTGGAGCGTTCTGATTGCCCATCAGTGCGGGGATGAAAGGCCGTTGATACATTTTGCTCGATTTTAAGCTTGTTGCAGAGTTCTCGTGAAAACTTGCTGACAAATTGGGGGTCTCGGTCGCTGATGACCTTTTGGGGAAATCCGTAATTCTTGAAGACGTACTTCAGGTAAAGTTCGGCTACACCTTCTGCGGTGATGGTTTCGTTGCATGGGATAAAGACTGTCATCTTGGTACAGTCGTGGTCGGTTATCGTGAGGATGGAGTCGTATCCTCCTGAAACAGGGAGCTTGACGATAAAGTCCATGGCTACTGTTTCGAAGGGGAGTGCTTCGGGTCGTGGGAAGATGGGAGATAAGGCAGCCTTTTGAGTTTGATGGTTTATTTTTGTTCGTTGACAGTCGGCGCATCCTTGAACATAATCATGTACATCTTGCCTCATGCGTGGCCACCAGTAAGATCTTCCCACCAGATCTAGGGTTTGAGAGATTCCGGGATGTCCATATGTGGGGAGGTCGTGATGGTTATGGACTATAAGATGGCGTGCTGTTAGATCTCCAGTCACTACTCACCTTCCATCCTTCCACCATGTCCCTTCCACATTCAGTAAATGATGAGGATCTACCCATGGTCGTAAGACCGTCTCTTCTTGCGTGGGGGCTTCTTCTGTATTGGATGTGCGTATGAACAGTTTCTTTGGGAGTATGACCACATCCTCATTGTCTTTGTCGCCTTGGTCGTAGTCTGATCGTCTGGATAGTGCGTCCGCACATCCATTGGTTTTACCGGGGATGTGCCTGAGTTCAATGTTGTACTCAGATAGTTTTAGGACTTCGCGTGCGATACGCCGGCTAATCTTGTGCGGTTCTTTCCAATATAGGAGATTGGCGTGATCGGAGTAGACAATGACCTTGTAGAGGGACGCGACTAGGAGATATCTCCAGAATTTGAGGGCTTCCACCATAGTGTAGAGTTCTAGGGCGAAGATGTCATAGTTTTGTTGTGCTTCATTGAGGGTTTTCGACATGTATCTGACAGGTTACATTCATCTCATTGGAAGAGGACGGCTCCGATGGCAAATCCGGAGGTGTCAACTTCTAATTCAAATTGTTTGTTCTGTTGTGGTTGTCTTAGTACGGGTTCTGACGTGATTCGTTGTTTGAGGGTGTCGAAGGCTTCTTGTTCAGGGGGTCCCCAGTGCCAAGGGGTGTCCTTGCGGGTGAGTTGGTTCAAAGGTCGTGTGATGTGAGAGAAGCCTTTGATGAACATGCGGTAGAAGTTGCAGAAGCCTAGGAAGGAGCGAACTTGTTTGACCTTCTGGGGTGCCGGCCAATCTCATACACCTGGAACTTTAGCGGGGTCCATGGAAATTACCCCCCTACCAAGAATAACTCCCAGGTATTCGACGCTGTCAGCCTCCCAAGTGCATTTAGATAGTTTGAGGGGCAGTTGTTCATGAGATAGGAGATCGAGAATGTCGTGTACGGCATTTCGATGTCCTTTGAGTGTCGTAGATGTAGCGATAAGGATGTCGTCGACGTACGTGAGAATAACAGTGCCCAAAGGCCGATGTTTATCCTTTAGGCCCTGGGTAAGTTGGTCCATCATTCGTTGGAATGTTACTGGTGAATTTCGTTGTCCAAAGAACATAACTTCAGGTTCCATGACACCGTACTTGGTTTTGAACGCGGCCTTGTACTGGTGTCCCTCCTTCATTTTGACGTGGTTAAAACCTTGGGAAACATCGACTTTGGTGTTTATGAACGCTTCGCCTACTTCAGCCGTGATTTCAGGGATAAGGGGGAGCGGGTGGTTATCCGGGACCGTATGTTCGTTAAGCTTCCGATAGTCCATTACTGGACGAAGTGAGTCATCCTTTTTTTTGATGAAGAAGAAGGGGGCCGTGTAGGGGGACTTTGATGGACGAATATATCCCTTTGCGAGTTGTTCCTTGAGGAATTTCCGAAGTGCCTCGTCTTCATCACGTGTGAGTGGATAAATTTTACTGTTAAGGGAGGAGGGGGTTGAAGGGAGTAGATTGATTTCGTGGTCCCAAGGCCTTGACGGTGGTAATTTGTTGGCTTCATCTTCATCAAAGAGGAGGACATGTCGAGCGTATTTGGCAGGTAACTTTTCCTTGTTCTTCTTGGCGTTAGCTTCAATCGCTAACTTGGTCGAAATATTGGCGATAGTCAGTCGACCAGGCGCCAGGCGCCAGTCGAGTGACCTAATGACAATGGGGAGTGATTCAATATTGATGGTGGCGTTGGCCCAAGAGAACTTGGGTTCGAAAGTGGACAACCAGGGGTATCCCAGGATCAGATCTTCAATTCCTAGATCGGTGACTAGGAAGCGCATTTTCTTCTCCTGTTTCCCAGTCCGGACTTCAAGGTCTACAAAGTCGGTCAGATGACCACCCTTATTTGTCGTCCCGTCGATGTTCCAGATTTTTTGGGGACGATCTAGGGGTTGAGACCCTAGACTGAGTAGTTTGAGTAGTTTCGGGGATATGAAGTTGTTGGTAGCTCCGGAGTCTACCAGAATATTCTTGTCGGCCATAGCGTGCAAAGTGCGAAACGAAACTGGAACTTTCATTGAACGGTAGTGAGTAATGTACACAGAGTTGCAACGGAATGCTCTCACCCAGGCCGTCGGGTTAGAGCCTCTTAAAAATCCTGGGTCATGAAGACCTTCTGGATGACAGTATCCTTGTCATCGTCGTCGGCATTGTGCATAATGTCGATGATGTTGTCCGCCATGTATTTCACCTTGGCGGGAGTGGGTTTCGCAGCCTTTGCAGCGTGTATCTTGGGTACTTGGGGTTCTTCATCTTCGCTTTCAACCTCCTCTAGATTGGAAGTAGCAGTAGAGCAAGCCTTGGGAGGAGTGCGAGCAACTCTCTTGGGGCAGTCTCAGCTCATATGGCCTTGTTGCCTACAGTTGAAGCATTTCCCAGCCTTCATCAGCTCTTGGCGTTCTTCGGTAGTAATTTGACGAGCGCGGACTCTTCCGGGGGTAGTGTCCATCGTGTTTGGATCTTTGGGCTTTGGCTTGAATGTGTTGCGCCACTGTTCTTGGGTACAGGGAGTTCCTCCTTTGAAATTCCCACCCTTCTTGCCTCCGAGATGGGAGAGGATCTGGAGGTACTTGTTCTGGTGCTTCTGGGCTGCTCGAACCCATTCTTCCCAAGTGAGTGGGTTTTCTTGCTTGATAATCTCCGTGAGGAGAGGGGCGGGGAGTCCATCCCCAAAATCTTCGAAGATTGAGGCCTCGTTTAGGCCATATCCTGCTAGTTCTGCGAGTTGTTCGAACTCGGAAATGTAGTTGTCAATGTTGCCCTTCTCCATTTTGAGGGTGCGTAGGTTGTTTCTAGCCTTCTGTACACTCATGGTATCAGTGAAGGTATCAATGAATGCCTATTTGACTGTGTCATAAAGGTATTCTTCGTCTTCGTCTGGCTCCGGCGGCAACTCGGTTCATAATCCAGTTGGCTTGTTTCTGTACCCATGCGTTGACCTTAGGTCCCTTGATAAAGGACAGGAATAGCATGGTCCTAGTGAATGCTTGGTCCATAGTTTTGGTGTTGCCGTTAAGGGCAAGATAGATTTGCCATTCGAGCATAAACTCCTGGGCTTTGTTGTGGTCTCCGGCGAATTTTGTGGGGGTTTCTCCAGCCATGTGGCCAAAATGGTGTTGATCAGGAGGAGGGTTTCCTTGGGGGGCATTGCCACCTCCGTTGCCTCCTCCACCACCGCCGCCTCCGCCTCCACCGCCACCACTGCCACCTCCTCCACCAGGGGGTCCTCTAGGAGGTCCTCCCCCTGGGGCTTGCGGGGGTTGGTAAAAGGCGCGGAAGCCTGACCCAAAGAAAGGATACTGCCCTCCGGGAGGCCTGCCCAGTGGTGCTCCAGTGTAGCGGAGAGAGGAATAAGTCTGAGTGGGATGGGTAGTGGTCTGAGACATGATATTGGTGAATGTAGGGAACACGTTAGTGGATCTGCTGCGAGGTCTTTGAGTTAACACCGTAGGGATGTTCTGTGCCAAGCTAGCAATTTGCTCTTCCTGGTGTTCGTCCTTATCGGTGGGTTTGATCTCGATATCTTCTGGTGCGAGGGAGTCTTCCTTGTCGTCGGTGTCGAAGAATCCCTTCTTTGAATGATCTGATTCAGGGTCCGGCTGTCCGTCAATGGGGCCGTAGTTGCTTCTGGGGACAATTTCTTCGTCAGAAATATCGAGTCCCACTTCTGTTGGCACAATGCCTTGCACTTCCCAAGCACTTTGCGGAGCGCTATAACGGGTGTTCGTCCAAACGTGAAATTCAAAATTGAACTCAACAATGTAGTAGTCGTTGTTGTGTTCAACCCAATATCCTGCGTCTCCTATGTCAGACCAATAGGCCCTCTTTAGGTATCTCTTTGGTACGTTTCGTTCGCCCCTCCTGTTGATGAGGTAGGGCTTGAAGTCTTTGGTTCTGGACGCCACTGTGAGGTTCGATTTAATGTAACGAGACTCGGGCTCATTCGGCTCGACTTGAGCGGTTTCTGTGGCGCGCCATTTGGCTGTTCTTCTGCGTGATTCTTCCTTAGAAGCGCGGAGTGATTCCCAGACAGCAGCTGATCTGGAGAAGCAGTTTCGTAGTACGGTCTTGCGGCCCGGTGGAAGGGGCGCGTTGTACAAGAGTTCTTTCGGCGTAGTGAAGTACACTAGGCTTCCTGGAGTAACTCCAAAGGCAAGCCAGTTCTGAGGTATCGTTGATGACTAGACAAGAGTGGAGTATGATTGAAGAAATCGAACCTAAAGTTTGATGTCTACTGTGGTGCAGCTTATATACATAAATGGTCATGTAATCTAAGCGGCAACTGAAACTGAAACATGTCTAAGTATAGTAAGGCCAGCCCCGGCCTCGTGCTGTGAGTCACGATGACTCCTACTGATGTAACTGAAACGCGGCGGAGTCTGAATCTGAAACGCGTACGAAACCGATCTGAAACACATCTGAAATGTATAGTAAGACGCCGCTCTGAAACAACACGAGGGCGTCTATGAGTCATATGAAGTCCAGACCAACCTGGACCAGTCCGAAGATAACAAGGCGCAATCACATGGTACCTTCAACCCACGTGATACTTTACCACGAGTTCCAAAACCGTCCGTAACACATATGTATGACTCATGTGAGAAAGAAAAGGTTGTCAGTCATGTGACCGACTTGCAGGTGTACATGTGATAAATAAAGAAAGAAAAATGTCCGAGTCATAACATTGTGAGTATGGGTACAGCCAGCTGTGGGTATGGATACTTGTGGGTCTTGTGGGTATGGAATCCCATGTGGGTTAGCAATGTGGGTATGAGTTTCCATTGCAGATGCCAGTGACTGTAGATACTGTATACTGTAACTGTAGTTTTAAACCAATATCATGATTGCTATCATATATCTGACAAACTCATAGGGATTGCCTCTGCTGTCAATGCATCAACAACTCATTGTGGTTGTTGTGGATGACTCAGACTTGGCATCATCATGATCATCACTGGTGTTTGAAATAGGCAGGTGGTGGAGTGGCGAGGCGGTCCGGTATCAAGAGGCCTGAGATAGCCGGTTCAGTCAGCAAAGTGAGCGTGAAGTCAAAGATCGTGAATGTGAGAAGAACAGAGTACAAGTGGAGGCTCATTTGAGAGAGGGTTTGAGTGAGTTTAGACAGGGGGAAGGAAGAGAACTGGATGCTATTGAATAGAGCAACTACGAGGCATTTTATACAAGTATTATACATTTTTAGGGATACAGTAGTAAAGTGACGAAAAGTAAAGTAAACAATTCTTTGGAGTTGTCGGAATACTGACACGTGAAAGATAAAGCTTGAAAGGAGTTGAGGCAATGCAATGGAAAGGGGTTGGGGGCAGTATGTGAGCCCCTAAAGGTCGGTGCGTTGGATCTGACGTGCTTGCTGGTGGGTACGGCCGAAATGAGACTGTAGAGTAAAGTAAAGTATAGTAGAGAATGATATGAGAATGATACATTGTCCGCTGAGGTCTTAAACGCCACTGCGAGTGAACGCAGTGGGGGTCTTGTGTTTCCGGCAGGCATGCTCTTGAGGTGTGCCCCGCTTTGGGTCAGCCAGGTAAAGTGTGCCGAATTGCAACAATCACCTCATTGTCACGATTCGACTCGTTGTACAATGTATCTCCATACATTCCTTATCTTTGGCACCTCATATGGACTATCATTGGGACCGTCCCCCTTTCCTACGTTATCTACTCCATCACGCGCCCTTGTACTATCATGTGTTTGCTTACTGATCGCCTTCCGTTACCTTCTATGATGTTCCATTCCTATTATCATTGTACTAGGGTTCGTGACTCATCGGATTCAAGAGGCGCTTTAAAGCCCTCTTCCTGTAGTATTTAAGATGTACCGTGCAGACCAAGATTCGCTATCTTGGTCTTCTTAAATTGTCATCTGTCTCCTCCGCTCCCTTGTCGTCTCTTGCACTTGTCTTCAGTTTGGCGTGCAGAAGTGCCGCCTCTGATCCAATATCGCTTTGTCCTTCACGTTAAACAACGGTTACGTGTTAGGAGGATTCGTCATACCAAGTCGTTGCCACCTTTACGTCGCCCAAGTTGGGCCAACGTTTGACAAACATTACACTTGTGGTTGTTGTGGTCATATCCCCCTGCTGGTTGTTGTGGTCGTAGCCTTGGTGGTTGTCACCTTTCACCAAACACTCAGCTGTAGCATTACATCAGTCTCCATTGTCATCTATT
This sequence comes from Lactarius trivialis, assembly GCA_003315845.1. Lineage (NCBI taxonomy): Eukaryota > Fungi > Basidiomycota > Agaricomycetes > Russulales > Russulaceae > Lactarius > Lactarius trivialis. The sequence goes on from QFDV01000449.1 coordinate 39,096, forward strand.
TTTGTGCACTCCACTACTTTACCACTTCCTTTTATCTAGATTTTCATTTGTCCTCATTTAATATGCCTCATGTTCATGTCTGTGGCCATGTCTATGCTACTGTTTGTCCATCACCACATCTTGTACCTACATACTGTCCTGGCTTGCAGTTTGCTTTACCTTTCCCCCTCTCTTCACTATAGCTCTTAACTTAGTTGCAGAACTGTTGAATACTGACTGATTGATTGTATTTAAACTGATGTTCTTGACTTGTTAAATCCAGTGTTATTGCAACACTACAGCTGAGCGCTCAGTTGCAACATGCACAATATCAAGTATCAGCCAGAATGGGGTGATCCTGGGTAAGGGGATCAGTCAAGTGATGAGAAGGCTCAACTGATGAACAGCACAGGTATGGAAGGTGTGAGTCAGTGTGACTCACATAGCAAGAAGAGCAGTGAGTAAGCAGCAGTGGTGTAACGAGACTCGGGCTTGTTCTGCTCGACTTGAGCTTCTTCTGTGGCATGCCATTCGGCAGCTAGTCTTTGTGAGTCTTCCTTGGATTTGCGGTAATACGTCTGGTATCCCGCTGACCCATTAAAAGGGCATTTTCGCACTTTTCAGGTGTTTCCACTTCAGGCCGACGCTCTGGCGCTTTCCCATACTTCGCTGAGTTCCCAGCACTTTCCTATTTTGGCCAACTCGGGCTTCGACTCAGGTATAGGTGGGATTCTCTTTATCTCACATCCCGGGCCTTGTTACTTCGCCACAGCTGTCCCTGGCTTTAGATTCATACCTTTACCCTTCTTTAGTATATAATTCATGTATCTACAACTTCTATCTCCAATCAAATTCGACTGTTTCTCCCCTGGACTTCACATCTCAGAAAGCTACACTTCATCTCAGAAAGCTACACTTCATCTCTTTCGCCTCACCCGACATCTCGCACATGCGCACACCCTTAGCAAATTCAGAGGACCGCATCTCCAATCCCGCTGGACATTCTTACCAAGTTTCACAACACACAGAGGCCTGCGTGGCTGGCGACGGCACATCTAACCTCCATTGAACTCAAGACAGCTGGGGTTGTATTAGGAAGATTCATACGGCGTATAGGCGACCTGGCTTGTCAGCGGAGTGATTCTCAGACAGCGGCTGTCCTGGTGAAGCGGTTTTGTACGATGGTAGTATAGCCTGGTGGAAGGGGCGAGTCGTAAAGGAGTTCTTTAGGCGTGGTGTTTGGTTCGAGGGGCTTTCAGGGACGATCCCAATGACATGAGGTATTGTCGATGACTAGAGATGAGTGGGGTAGTATTCAAGAAATTGAACCTAAGGTCCAATCTCTACTGTGGCGTAGTTTATATACAAAGGGAGCATGTAATCTCAGCGGAGACTGAACTGTGAAACACTTCCTAAGGAAGTTAGGCCAGCCCTGGCCATGTGCTGTGTCATCCGCATGATGCCACTGGTGTAAGTAAAACATGTCGGAGTCCGAATCCGAAACATATCTGAAACATGATCTGAAACACATATGAAACATACAGTAAGCAGCCTCTGAAACAACACGAGGCACAATAAGTAACACAAGGCAGTCCAGACCAACCTGGACAAGTCCAAAGATACTATGGCGCAATCACATGGTACCTCAACCCATATGATACTTTACCGCGAGTCCCGTGACCGTCCGTGACAAGCGGTGTCTGTTAGGCAAGCATCTGGTAGAGCAAGTAAGAAACTGATATTCAACCAGTGAATATACTACTAACCTTGTAGAGCGAGTAAGAGACTGCTCTAACAGGGCGTACAAGTGATACTACTTATACAAAATGAGTGTGGTCCGTGCATGCTACTGTACTATTTTAATTAGTTCGGCCAGGGGTGTGACCCTCAGTAAAAAAGGATGTCGCCCAAAAGTCAGCCGGAAGTCGAAAAAATTGACCCTCGGTCAATCAAAGTCGATCGGAAGTCAAAATTTTTGCACGACTCAAAATGAAGTCGATCAAAGTCAGTCAAAAACTCGGAGATTTTTTTTGCCTTGACCTGGATATTGTTCAACAATATGATCAAGTCAATGAAGTCAATGGCCAGTCAGTAAAAAGTCAATTGAACTTAGTGAAATATGGTTGGGATTGGGAATGTTGGGGTGTAGATGGGAATGGGGGTGGTGTGGGTGGGGATGAAGACGGTGGGGATGG
>QFDV01000450.1:0-12710 GCA_003315845.1 Lactarius trivialis
ATACTACTATGACGTACCCTAGGACCGTTCGCCTAGGCTTTCTCTTCTAACGTATATAAGGTCTCGTAGGATAGCTTGTATTCCTTAGACTTGACCTTTCGGCCTATACAGCCAGCTTCCTGTCTCTCACCAGAACCCCGTTGCTCTTTCGAGCATCCGTCTGCCTTAGTGCCTCTGGACGCTAGCGTCTCAGACCTCTTTATCTTTCCACTGTCCACACGTCTAGCCAACGTGTGTTGAGCCTTCTCATCATCGAACTGAACCTCTCTTACGAGGTGACTCTACCTGTGGCTGATTATTCGAACCCGTGCACGTCGCAACCGAACGCTCTGCTGTAGCGTTACATTAGGTCAAGTCTACCAAACGTGGCTTCCCCTACAGACAAACGAGGAAGCAGATCCCTGACCTCGTTCACCTCCGAACCCCTCGATCGACGAGCAGACGACGACCTTCCAGACAACGTTAAAGGACTAGCCGTCTGGAAAGAATACAACGACGAGTGTGGATATTACGTATACGACAAACAGGCAGACTACTACGTCGCCATCGAATTCGACGACGCCAAACGAGCCTGGTATTTTATCACTTGGGATAAATACATCAAGAGTTGGGTTACCGTTAAACCAGTACCCTACGACTATGGACTAGGACCTTATCGATCCAACGACACTGCTGGTCTTGACGTTGACTCAGACCTAGCGCAAGCACCCACACACATCCCCACACCAACGAAGTTTACCCCGACACCCGCTATAACTCCAATGACCACGCTCACGCAAACCTCGGCTCTCACAAGCCTTACCTCAGTACCCCGTCTTCCTGGAGGCGGAGGAGGAGGCGGAGGAGGAGGCGGAGGAGGACCAGCCCCACCAGGAGGAGGAGCACCACTTCCACCTGGAGGAGGCGCCCCAATTCCCCCAGCTCCGCCAGGACACCACGACCGTCTCGGAGGCAATTCCCCGACAGAGTTTAATGGGGATAGAGACAAAAGCAAGCGCTTCGCGCTAGAATTCACCCTCTTTCGAGGCATGAACCCGAATGTTCCCCAACTCACTGAACCATATCGACGAGGAATGACCTTCCTATCCTATATGAGAGGACCTGCCGTAGAAGATTGGGTACACGACCAAGCCGAATGGCTTACCGCACAAATCATTGGGGGCGTACTCCCCACAGAAGAAGCGCTTTGGAACACGCTTATAACGCGTTTCCGCGACGCCTATACCGACACAGCGGAACGAAGTAAAGCGCAACAAGAACTATCCAAACTACGCATGGAATGGGATGACTTGGACAACTACATCGCCAAGTTCTCCAACTTAGCCAACAAAGCGGGATACGGACTAAACGACGAAGCCACCCTCACACTCTTCGAGAGGGGACTTCCCGCCCCGCTTTTATCGAACGCTGTCAAATTCCATCATCCAAATACTTGGGATGAATGGGTTAACGCGGTGCGAGTCCAGCACCAAGAATACTTCCACCTTAAAAGCATCTTGGGAGGAAGTGAGCGTCGCATGGGAGGCACCAGAGATCAGTGGCGCAACGCCCTGAAACATGCCAAGGATCCCAATGCGATGGATATTGGCAGAACGCGTGCCCGCGCCACCCTTACGGACGCGGACAAAGCCAAGCTTCAGAAGGAAGGACGTTGCTTTCGGTGTCAGCAACAGGGACATATATCACGCAATTGCCCCAAGAAACCACTTACCCAACCAGCTAGGGCTGCAGTTGCAGACGCAGTCCAACCTACGGCATCCATATCGACCCCTCCCACTACGACACCAACTCCGGATGACGAGTCTGATGCCATCCTGGCTCACCTCATGACCCGAAGCGAAGAAACTCGTGCTCAATTAGCCGACAAACTCTTTGGGAAAAAGGATTTTCCAAACGCTTGAACCCGGCGGCCTGGGCAAGAGCGTTAAAACTGAGCGTGTACAATAGCAGATTCCGTTCTATGCGAATATCAGTTTTGTTTCAATCTGCACACGCAACGGCCGAAAGAGAAGTCCTTGTCGACTCAGGAGCAACCGACAACTTCATCAGCGAATCCCTGCTCAAACGACTCCAAATCGCTTCGAAAGCGGTCGAAAACCCCATCCGTATCTGGAACGTGGATGGCACGCATAATCAAGGAGGAACCATTACCCGATACACAGACCTGGATGTCCGGACCGGAGACAAAACCAAGTCGCTGCGCTTCCTCATCACGAATTTAGGGCGCGACGAGGTTATTCTCGGATATCCTTGGTTAACGGCGTTTGAACCACGCTTCCACTGGAGGGACGCGACGCTAGACGAAGCATTCCAACCCATGGTGATCTCGAGTCTGGGACTCAATCACCCCTATTCCCCCATCGAATCCTCCATCCGTACGTTGGAAACGTATCAACTGGACGAAAATGCGTGGGAACAGTTGAACGACAACGTAACGGAACCCCTCGTAGCACTTTGAAAGACATCCGTCACCTCTGAGCTGGCCCAGAAAGCGCGAAACACAACGAAATGAACATTTGAAGAAATGGTACCAGAAGAATACTGGAATCATCGTCACATCTTCAGTGAAGAAGAATCTCACCGTTTTCCCCCGTCACGAATCTGGGACCACGCTATCGAACTCATCCCAACCGCGCCTGCAGCTATGGACTGCAAAATATATCCCTTATCTCCTGGACAAAACGAAGCCCTCACAGAGTTCCTTACGGAACAATTGGAGAAAGGGTATATTCGCCCCTCAAAATCGCCTTATGCCTCATCCTTCTTCTTTATCGACAAAAAGGACGGAAAACTCCGACCCGTACAAGACTACCGTAACCTCAATGACGTCACCCGTGAAAATCACTACCCCCTACCGCTTATTGCTGAAACTATCGATCGAGTAGCAAAAGCTAGACGTTTCACAAAGGTGGACGTACGCTGGGGATACAACAACGTACGAATCAAAACGGGAGACGAGTGGAAGGCCGCGTTCAAAACAAATCAAGGACTGTTTGAACCGCGTGTCATGTTTTTCGGACTCACAAACTCGCCAAGCACGTTCCAGACGATGATGGACGCCATATTTTGGGATCTCATCATTACAGGAGAAGTCGTGGTATACATGGACGACATTCTCATCGCCACTCCCGACAATATCCCCTATCATCGTCAGCTTGTGCACAAAGTTTTCACGATACTTGAGGAACACGACTTGTTCCTCAAGCCCGAAAAGTGCTTCTTTGAGGTAGAAGAGGTGGAGTTCCTAGGAGTCATCCTGGGACACGGCCAGGTCAGGATGGACCCGGTAAAGATACAAGGAGTACGAGATTGGCCAGCACCCACGGATCTGAAGCAAGTACGAGCCTTCATTGGCTTTTGTAACTTCTATCGCCGCTTCATACGTGGATTTTCCGCCCTCGCTTGTCCTCTGAACGATCTCTTGCGCAAAGATACCCCGTGGTCGTGGACAGAAGCACGACAGAAGGCCTTCGAGGCGCTCAAAAGGCGTGTCACGGAGGAACCCGTGTTGAAAACCCCCGATATCGATACACCATTCGAACTAGAAGTCGACACATCCGACTATGCTATTGGCGCCGTTCTCAGTCAAACGGATAACGACAATCGCAATCACCCCGTCGCCTTTTACTCCGCAACACTGTCACCAGCGGAACGAAACTACGACATTTACGGCAAGGAACTCACGGCGGTTTTCAAAGCACTCGTACACTATCGGTCGTACCTCGCAAACTCAAAACATCAGACCATCATCTACACCGACCACGCCAACCTTCAGTACTGGAAAGAACCCCACAAAATCAACCGGCGCATTGCGCGCATGATTTTAGAACTGGCCGAGTACAACTTCGTACTAAAACACATTGCCGGTACGAAAAACGCACGAGCCGACGCCCTTTCACGTCGGCCAGACTACACACAAGGGAAGGAGGACAACGACAACGTCGTGGTACTTCCACAAGAATTATTCGTTTTTACCACGACAACAACGATGGACGACCTGGATATACATACGCAGGTCCTCCACAGCTTGAAAACGAACAACGTCCTCCCCCTGGTAGACCCCCACAACCTTACCGAACACGAGGGTCTTTGGTACAAAGATACGGCTCTCGTCGTCGTGGGCGACAACGATCTTAGGAGGGGGGTAATTTCCTCTTTTCACGACCCTCCTAGTGCCGGACATCCAGGAATCGCCAACACCTATGCACTGTTACGACGCGATTACTGGTGGCCTAACGTCAAAAGAGATGTAGAGGAATATGTCAAAGGTTGTGCTACGTGTCAAGCCAACAAAATCAACTCACATCGACAAAAGCCCCACCTATTCCCCATCACCACCGATCCAACCACACAACCGTTCGAAGTCGTAGCTATGGACTTCATCGTCAAACTTCCCCCATCACACGGATACGATTCAATACTCACCATCACCGACCACGATTGCACAAAGGCATCGTTCTTCATTCCGTGTAACGAGTCCATCACAGCAGAAGGAGTAGCCGACTTATATCGCAAAAACGTCTACCTCCATTATGGCCTGCCGAAGCGGATCATATCCGATCGCGACCCACACTTCACTTCCAAATTCATGAGGGATTTATGCCACGTCCTCGATATCAAACAAAACGTATCATCGGCGTATCACCCTCAGACTGATGGACAATCAGAACGATCGAATCAGTGGCTAGAACAATTCCTACGTCACTTCTGCAACGTACAACAGGACAATTGGGCCCACCTCCTTCCTATGGCACAATTCGCTCACAACTCCTGGCCCAACGCAACGACGAAGCACTCCCCATTCGAGCTTATCATGGGATGGAACCCCCGCACCTCTTGGCATCAGAAACCTGTCACCGTTCAATCAGTACAGGAACACCTCGAGGAGATACTCGTGATCAGGCAACACGCGCAGGACAGTATCACACGCGCGCAGCACCTAATGGCCGCTCGAGGGAACACGAAGTTCACACCGTACAAGGAAGGTGAACGTGTATGGCTAGAAGGAACAAATCTTAACACCTTCTACCCCACCGCAAAATTAGCCCCTAAACGTCACGGACCCTTCCCCATCAAACGCGTCTTATCGGACGTCTCGTACGAACTCGACATTCCTGGACAATGGAAGATACACCCCGTGTTCCACGCTAACCTCCTCACGCCATATAAGGAGACGGAACTACATGGCGTAAACTACACGAGGCCTCCCCCTGACCTTATCGAAGGACATGAGGAGTACGAAGTCGAGAAGATTCTAGAATCGAAGCGCAAAGGCCGAGGGCGCAAACTCCACTACCTTATCAAGTGGAAAGGTTTTCCCATCAGTGACAGTTCGTGGGAACCCGCCGACAACATTACACACGCACATGACACGATAAGGGACTTCTATCAAGAACATCCACATGCACTCCGGATGCTCATCGCAGTATAAAGAGTCCGCCGATATCGTCTCATCCACTCAGTTTCCAAACTGCCTTCCTATCCTCTACTCAACGTCCAAGAACAGCTCGAACGTTTCGAACAACGACCACTCCACACATTCACCAACCTCGATACCATCTTCCAAGCCATTACCATGTCCAACGCCTACGACCAGAACCCCGCCAACAACATGTACGACCGCCCCGCTTCACGTGGAGCATACAAACTAGCCAACCCCCCGACCTACGAAGAAAACAGCCCAGAGCTGTTCGCCGCCAACGCGGTACTCGCATCACAAGGCGTACCGCCTGGCGTGCGTCCCACTTTTCCTACCACCCCTACTCCCAACACCACAGACACCACAAAAATCGTCATGCTTGACGAAGAAGACCAACCGATAGCAGCACCAGCGCTGGTCGACATTCCAACCCCAGAAGAAGGAGAACGTCCCGACTCTCCCATCAACTACGAACGAGAGGATGAAGATGCGGTACTCACCGACTCCGATCATCCAGGATTTCCCTACTTTCTCAACGATCCCCTCAACCCCCGCTTCTTCCCCCTCGAAATCCCGATGCCCGACGGTACAAGGCAAATCGCCAAGTACATTTATTACGTTAACAAGCGTCAAGACGTCAAGGGCATACTGAAGAAGGGCGAACCGGCCTATGGGTGTCCTGTCACACTCGTTACGCCGCACCCCTCTACCATGCCCGAGTTGATGACTAACGAACAGTTGCGGCACTTCGACCGTGACGACGCCAGGGCCTACGCTATTGACAACATTGTCGCCACCATGAACAACCCGCGCGTCGAGGCTGAGATCTCTCGCCTCCGCGACGAACTGGAGAAGGAGGCGAAGTTGAAGAAGCAGTTGGATCGCATTTTCCAACAAGAGAAGGAGCTGCAACGGGCGTTGTTTGCAGTCGACATGGACATCAACGCCACCCGACAACGCATGGAGAGCGTACACCTTTATAGACGTATCAGTGAGCGCTACGTCGACTCCAACCCTCTCCCCTTTCGTATCACCACACGCGCCACACGCTCCACGCACCCCTACGAACCCCGTCGAGGCGGTCACCTTGAAATGCCTCGCTTACACGAAGAACCAAAAGAGTGACGATGCTGGAAGTGTAAGTCTCTCTTCCACATTGCTCACGACTGCCCAAAGGCAAAGAGGAATCGCCGCTGTACCGACTGCGGCAGCGGACTGCACTGGACGCAACAGTGCCTTTTCCGACGCATCGGACCCGCCAGTACGACCACCACGGTCACGGCACGACCTCGCACCACCCCCGCCACGCCGACTTCCCCCAACAAACCCGTCCGCCGACATTGCACCAAATGTTACCGGTACAATGTCACACACGAGGAGATCGACTGTCCCCAATATGAACGCTGTCGACACTGCGGTCAATGGGGACCTTACCTGTTTCTCAGGCGTCACGAGTGTCCGGAACTATACCATACGTACCACGGCGACATGGACTCGGACGCTAACGACCCTAGCGCTGACGTTTACGACCTCATCGACCCGGAGTGCTGACTGAAGTCGCGGCGACTTCAGACGTAAAAGGGGGGTAATGTTACGATTACGGACGTCTTTCACCTTACTTTCTCACGCTTACACCTTCACGTTTACCTGACGCCATATGTTCCCTTTATCTATGACATCATTGACATCGACTCGTATCTCGACTCGTCTGGACTAATCCAGTACCGTTATCGCTGACTCGTGTATACCGCATTCCTAGGACCAGTATCCTAGTATGACGCACCTATGACGTGGTTATGACCTCATCTCTGTACTATACTATTATTGTAACGAGACTCGGGCTCGTTCGGCTCGACTTGAGCGGTTTCTGTGGCACGCCGTTCGGCGGTTCTTCTGCGCGACTCTTCTCGAGACAAGCGCAACGATTCCCAGACAGCAGCTGACCTGGTGAACCGGTTTCGTACTATAGTCTCGCGGCCCGGTGGAAGGGGCGCGTGATATAGAAGTTCTTTCGGCGTAGTGAAGTACGCGGAGCTTCCTGGAGTATGTCCAAAGGCAAGCTGATCTGAGGTTATCGGGGTCTAGACTGTTCGAGACAGGAGTAGAGTGTGATTGAAGAAATCGAACCTAAGGTTCGATGTCTACTGCGGCGCAGCTTATATACATATTGAGCGAGTATTCTAAGCGGCGACTGAAACCTGAAACGTATCTAAATATAGTAAGGCCAGCCCCGGCCTCGTGCTGTGAGTCACAATGACTCGTACGATATATCTGAAACACGTCGGAGTCTGAATCCTGAAACGCGTACGAAATGGATCTGAAACACATCTGAAACGTATAGTAAGACGCCGCTCTGAAACAACACGAGGGCGTCTATGAGTCATAAAGTCTAGACCAACCTAGACCAGTCCGAAGATAACAAGGCGCAATCACATGGTATCTTCAACCCACGTGATACTTTACCACGAGTCCCGAATCCGTTCGTGACAATTATGACGTACCTTAGGACCGTTCGCCTAGGCTTTCTCTCTAACGTATATAAGGTCTCGTAGGATAGCTTGTATTCCTTAGACTTGACCTTTCAGCCTATACAGCCAGTCTCTTGTCTTCACCGAAACCCCGTCTGCTCTTTCGAGCATCCGTCTGCCTTAGTGCCTCTGGACGCTAGCGTCTCAGACCTCTTTATCTTTCCACTGTCCACACGTCTAGCCAACGTGTGTTGAGCCTTCTCATCATCGAACTGAACCTCTCTTACGAGGTGACTCTACCTGTGGCTGATTATTCGAACCCGTGCACGTCGCAACCGAACGCTCCGCTGTAGCGTTACAGGGGCGACCAGAACACGACCGGGAGGGGGGACTCCAGCGTTCCCTGCTCCATGCATTTGTGGCGGCGCGGAAACATGAAGGGGGGAGGAGGGTGCGACAGGGAGGGAGGGGGGTGCGACCGAGAGGGGCGCCTGTTCCACGCGAATGGGACGGCGCGCAAACAGTGGGAGGGGGGGTGACAAGGAGGGGGTGTCACGACTCTGGGCGCAGGAACGGTCATGTGATCAAAGGTCACATGTTAAGAGGTCACGTGTTGTGGAACTGTCATGTGAGTGAAGCTATCACGTGATATGTCAGATAAGCTTCGGACATGTGTTGATGCATGACGTCATTGATGATCTGGACTTGTGACTCATAATGACATCATTGATGATGTCATTTACTTACTCCTATCCCTGATGTCACTATGACATCATACGTACAGCCTTTGCTATGACTCACGATGATGTCGCTATGACGTCGTAGCTTTAGCTGAGTTTCAATGACTCGGCTTCCTGTATAAGTACCGTACTGTCTCGATACTTGGACCTTAGGTTCAAGTTCTTCAATCTACTTGTCTCTTGCATCCTCCCGAACGATCCCTTCAGTCTCAGTCTTGCCTATACAGAGGTGTGCCCTCGTAGGTGACTGCAGAACAGCATTGAACTTGACATTGTGCACTTTGCCTTTGTCACTCTTGAATTTGATTAGTCACGTCACGTGACTTAGACACTTTGTTGTCTACAGAACGAACGACTTTCCGTCACCAACCGAACGAACGCTCAAGTCGAGCAAGCGACCCGACAAGGTCGTTACAGGAGGCGACCGGGGAGAGGGGTCCTCCGTCCTGTTCTGTGCGAACGGGGCGGCACGGAAACACAAGGGATGGCCGAGAGGGTGCAGGGAGGAGAGTGGGGGCTCTGACGTGGCCTGGTTGCACGGGGGCTCCGACGTGGCTGTGGTTGCACTGTCGACCGTCGCTCCTCATCCGGAGCAGCTGGATGACGCTCCATCGGGCCCATTCGAGGTTCCGACGGGGTCCATTGACGCGCAGAATGAGCTTGCGGCCTCGGCCCCTCCCTCAGAGGAGGGCGTCATCTCTCCTTCGTCCTCTGCACCTGCCGTGCCTGACTCTTCCGTCATTGCCAGGAGAAGGGTAGGCAAACTGAACTTGTCCGAAACTGGAAGGTTGTGTCATACCTAAATGGGTGCAGGCCAAACTTTAAAAAACAATTAAAGTTGATATTCTCAATTGAAAGTAAATCTAAGTAACAAATAAGTATTAAAGCATAACTATAATTTATCAAGATATCTGGCCCTGTGAGGAAGCCAGGGAGCGAGTATGGGCATTTGCAGCTTCAGAGACTGCATCGTGCTTGGCCCGCTTACCGGATTGCTCCCTTCCACTATACGGATCAGTAAATATCAATTTTCTTTTCCCAATTGATCCAATGTGCTGGGTTGCCGAATTAGTGGCAGCGGGACGTTGGCGACACTTAGGTTGGCGACGCTTAGGCGAGATCCGGCCACCCATATTTTGGGATGTCTCTGCCCACAGGTTCCTGTTTGGTGATAGCCAGTCCCTTTGCGGCAACACATCCAATCGCGTGCCTGATCCTGAGATCGAAGCGTGATGAGGTTGTAATGCCTCCCCAGCATGAGAACCAGATGGGGAGGAAACTTGTGAAGAGATCTGAGAGGGAATAGATTTGTGGATGTTTGAATTTTGTGATTGCACACTGTTGGGGGACTGACTCTGCACTGCAACAAGGTGCTTGCAGAGCCGGATCCGTGGGAAGTCCGGGCAATTGCAGGTTGCAGCTCCGATGTCAATAACATAATTCCGGCCTGGACAAGACTGAGATGCCACATGAAATGTGTTGTTACCGAGTGGGGTGATGGAATTGCCGGAAATGGTCCGAGCGCTTGTGGTGACAGCGTCCTTGTGCCGCTTAGCGAGGTCGCCACCTTCAAAGCCAACTTCCTGGTGCTTGTACCGATGAATGTAGTATCGTGGCCACATCTTTCGGGCCAGTATGACAATCAAATGATCGATCCGGCGATTGCGCTTTCCATCAAGCCAGCAAGACTTTAATGTGTGGTGGTATCTAGATATGTATTAGATGACAATTATTCAGCAGATAATGAAGATGAACTCACGACTCCAAAAGCATATTTGTATCACTTTCCTCATAGATACCCCGGCATTTTCTGGCAATTGGAGACCACATATGAACCACAGGGATCCACTTTTCACTAAAGTAATCCACAAAAGACTTGGGGAATGCAGGATCACTTGAGATCTTGTTCCAGATCGACCAAAACTCATTCATTTCAGAAGTGCGGACTAATTTCTTGATAAGGTCCCATAATGCCGGAAATTGATCGATCCGGAAATGGGATTGGACAGCGTGGAGTACGTGCCACCGGCACAGGAGCACTTGGGTCTGCGGGAACACAGCTTCCATAGCAGCAATCTGGGCCTGATCGCGATCTGTCATGAAATATTTAGGCCGAACTTCAGGATTCCATGATTGAACTAATTTGAGGAAATAAGCCATTGTTTTGGTCTGTGTATTGGATGACAGCATCCAAGCCACCGGAACTCCTAACTGAGCGGGATCAGTCATGGGTGAAAATGTAATATATTCGCTTATCGTGCCCCCATTTATCTCTTGCCATAATTGTGACTAGCATGACCCCTGAATAGCAAGTCGTGTTGTGGGTGGCATCAATGCCGAGAATGCCATTCCCAAGGCGCCGGATTGTGTCAGATTGAAACTTAGTTTGGAGAACCAAAATGAAAAGATCTGCCGCTAATCACGATCCAGAGGGGGGCAGATCTAATTTGTCTTTGCAAAAGGTATTTGCCCCCTCCTTCCTAAGGGTATCCAGCCAGAGCTTCATGGAGATCTCGTCTTTGGGATCCAAGCAAATCTCGTCCCGCTCCAAAGCCTTGGCAATCCGATTTATGTCATCCATGTGAATGTAAAAATCCTGATCGTTCTCAGAAGCGGAATCCCGAATAGCCTGGAGCTAAAGGGGAGTTAGCCGATGTCATCGCGTAAATGAAGCGGCGATTACGTACGACTTCGGAGAGTTCAGTCCCCTTCTCCAATAACTCCCTTGCTTTTCCTCTTGCTTGCTTGGAAACTCGAGTGAAAATAAGATTGCTCATATGGATGGGATGGTCATGCTGCCTGTGGTATTTCCCCAAAAGGACATCTGTCCCGGGGTAAGCCTTGAGATCCACCCTGCAAGCACACCCAGTTCGCTTTGAGCCAAGCTTGCGGACCTGATCGGGGTTTTTCTTCTCGTAAGGTTTGACACCGCCAGTTCCTTGCCGCGTGCACCTGTAAACACGCTTCCAAGAGTAATTCAATCCGGAAGGTTCTGTCTCGGCAAGCCGAATGTCAACTGAGTCGGTGCGTCCCTGTTCCTGTCCCCACATGTCGAACTCGGCCAAAGATCCCCAGGATAGATTGTAATGACCGGACTCCTGGTCATACTGATAGCTTCCCCGGGTGGGGTGGGAACTCTCAGTCCGAGAGAAGTCCAGGATCGCCTGATTTGAAGCCTGAGTAGCTTGCACGGCAGATCCCGGCGAGGTAATAGACAAGCGAAAATGAGGCAGGGTTGTCATCAGGATAAGTGAAATCTGGCGCAAAATTATCAAGCCAGGTGTGAGTGATAGTGATGCCACGGCTCCAAGTCGATGTTTTTCTATTTTGGGAAATAAAATAGTTAAAAATCTGAAAATATTTGAGGGGCCAGATTATATTAAAAGCCGAGGGGTCGTCTGCCAACTCTAAGCGATCCAATCATGGGTTCCAAAGTTATTTAACCGACTTGAAATCGGCTTGGCTTGAGTCAAAAGTCAAGTCAGTTGAATAACTCAGGAACTCCTGATTGGATCACTTAGAGCTGGCAGATGACCCCTCGGCTTTTTATGTAATCTAGCCCCTCAAATATTTTCAGATTTGTAACTATTTTATTTCCCAAGTTATTGACCAAAACACTGAAAAGAGCCGAAATTGCTGCAAGCCAAGTCTAGGCAACACTAGTGAGTGACCTGTCCGACTCTTTCCTGGGCTGAGATATATAATAACTTATTTATATTGAAAGTATGCTTATAGTTAGTGGAATATAAAGATACTAAAGGCAGAGTGCCACTCCAATGGGATTTAAACTGTTTTTCACAATTCCACTTGCAGTTTCCTTATTTGCTACTTAGATTAATTGTTAAGTGGTGATACCCGCTTTAATTATTTTGTTAGCTTATTCTTTTAGCTGATTGGCCTGACCAATTAAGGAAAGAAGATTTTTATTGCCGTCGCTAATGAAAGGCACTGCCTCTTTTGGTTACTACTCCCGCTTGTTACCCTTTTTCCCCCTCCCCTACCTCTTCCTTCCCCTTTCGTTTCCCCCAGCGTTTCCCGTCCCCCTCGGAGATGCACTTCGCACCTCCCCTTCGCTCCCCCTCC
>QFDV01000451.1:0-18754 GCA_003315845.1 Lactarius trivialis
GTCGTTCCTTCCCACTCCTCGTGACTCACCCCGGGCGCCTGCGAAAAGCGAAATCGCCGAAACACCCAGCAGAGCAGCATACGCATCTCCAGCAGTGCCAGATTCTTCCCCACGCAGATCGTCGGTCCGTAGGAAAACGGGATGAACGCCGCTGTGTTGTGCACTCCCATTGGTGCACCCGTGCTGAGCCATCGTTCGGGCAGGAATGCTTCTGGCGTGTGAAAGTTGCGTGGGTCACGATGAATGCTGTACGTATGAAGAACGAGCTGGGTCTGTTCCGGAATGATCCTGCGCATGCGTAAGTACCGTTAAGAATGGTTGACGGGAGGATCCAAAGGGGGTGTTCAACTTACAGGTTTCCGAGCACTTTCGCGCCCTCACCTTTTCCCACTCTGCGCTGTGACCCACTTGGGACTGGCGGTTGAAGACGAAGCGCCTCGTTGCTGTTCGTAGCAACAAAAATTAGCTGGTCCGGAGTTCGCATAGCATGCCGCAACTCACATGCAAGCATTCAGCCATTCCATCTGACTGAATTTCGTTACGTCCAGAGGTTCTTCTCCACTAGGGAAGGCGCCGTCGACTTCTGCCTGCAGACGCTCGTATGCAACTGGATTGCGTAAGAGGTAGTAAATCGCGGCCGTGAGAACACTGCTGGTTGTGTCCGAGCCGGCAACGATGGCCAACTGCCCATCCTGCGCGATCTGGGCAGGAGATGGGCGTTCACTTTCAGGCAGCTCCTCACCACTCTGTGACCACGTTCTGTGAGACGAAGACATCGAGAACTTGGGTGCAGGAGCTTACCAGATAATAGAACAAATCCTTCCTGTTTGCGCCCTTCCGCAAACGTTCGAGGGCCCGTTCTCGGCAAAATGCTCGGTAACGCACAATCGGAGACCTCTGTCCCGAGATTGCGACGAGAGGGGGTGCGAAGTATGGTACATGCGCCAAGGCGGAAGTGATACTATCAAAACTCACAGACTGCACTCAGGTGTCAGCGAGTGAATACGCACCAGATACCGGATTCGAGGAGTGTCCAAAGACCATCGATGTCTCTGCCTGCTTCCATTATTTCAAAACCGCCGCCAAAGCTGAAACAAATCGAATCAGCGTCCGCTGCGTCGTAGCAACAATTGGGAGACGAACGCCATGTCACCCATGAGATCTGTGCTGTGATCACCCATCGTCGGAACCAGATAAATTCCGCAGCAATTCAGGCTCACCTAAAGTATTTCAACCACAGGGTCATGTCTACCACGGCATTCGCCTTCTCATCCGATCTCTCGATTATGTCTTCCAGACAACCAACTAGTTGTCTGATCCGCTTTGCCACAATTATTTCATACTCTGTCATAGCCGCCGACGAGAAGGCTCGCTTCCATGGCTTGCGATGATGCATGTGCAATACGGGATCACGCTGGCCAATTAGCATTGGCGGGCCCGGCATAGCCTCCCAGCCTGATGACCCGAGTGTCAAATGGACAATGGTCGAGATGCCACTACTTACGTGGACCCTTGGGTAGGCCGCCTTGCCCGAGTACAGAGTATATGAGCGAAGAATCTAGAATTGAGAGCTCGTTGGGCCCTATAAGGCTATCTGAGCGGCCGGGCGTATGTGGATGACGTCGGCACTAACCTACTCTCACCACATCCCCATAAAGGTCATGCAGGCTCTTGTAGCACCTATGCATGTCGCCTCTGGTACTAAGATATGCCGCCCATAACTTCGATGTTTTAGCAATTGCTGGTCCGGGATACTTCGCGAGTGGATGAAAGGGTGACAGACGGTACATGAGCGTGAAGGATGTGACAGCGCTTCCGTAAGCCACAAACGTGAGCAGGACAACAGCGGATGGCCATGGAACGTGGTAGGATATAGGGACAGAGAGGAGGGCAGGGACAACGAAGAGGAGAGCAGTAAGAGGCAGCTTGGATCGTGGTTCCAGGTAGTGGAAACATAGATAGGAGGCCTGGGTCCCGGTCAGGATTCTTGGAGGGTGGGAAAAGTGGAAAAGTGACCTACAAAACTAGTAAAGAGTACAAAACTTCCAGCATCGAGTGGGGACATACTGTGCTCGAGTATAGTAGAAGACGGGTTCAGGCCAGCTAAAAATGAGATTCTGCGAGCCACAGTACATATACTTTACCTCTGTTTTCATATCGATGCGCGATGCACGGTGATTCCGTGAACGGGCTTTCTAGTCATAACTTACTGAAATGAAAAATAATTATGACAAAAAAATAAGATTACATCACGACCAATAGGACAAACACAAGTCTTATGTAAATTTCCGATCAGGCCTTCGGATAACTCAAAATAACTGGTTATCTTTTTTCTCCGCTTAATGCACTCTTTTTGGGAAACCGCGCTATCGATTTGTAAAGATAAGGTGCGAGTGCATCAGTTAGTAGTTTTCGGGGTTTGCGAGGGGTCCACTGGCAGTTGCTAAGATTTCGCGGTGTAGGACCATGGGGTAGTCCAAATCATTTGCGTGGGAGGCCTGCTGCACTAATGGGGCGGGAGATAGTTGGGGCGTTGTTTCAGGGAGTTCCTCGCCGCTCTGTCATCGCCTTCTGTGAGATTGAAGACGCCAAAAACTTGAGTGTGGGTCCGTGAGAGCTTGCCAAGTATTAGAAACAACAAGCGCCTGCTCGAAAGGCGCTCGAGCGGGCGATGATTCAAGTTGTGATTGAGGTATTGTGATTGAGGTGAAAATAGTAAAGATGTATGGTACATTCGAGTCACGGACACGACGGCAGAGATACAGAAAATGTGAAGAGGATTCAAGTTCAAGTTGTAATGTCGCCCAGTGTAGTACCAGTCGCAACAACTAATACAGTAGGTATTATCAATAGACTTCAAGCCACATGCAAGGTTCAGGAGGCCTTCAAGCTTCATACATCATGGCTCACCCCGGGTGCCTTGGAGAACCGGAATCGCTGAAGCACCCAGCAGAGAAGCATCCGCATCTCCAGCAGTGCCAGATTCTTCCCCACGTAATTCGTTGGTCCGTACGAGAACGGGATGTACGCAGCTGTGTTGTGCTCTCACTCGTGCTAAACCATTGTTCGGGCAAAAACGTCTCTTGTGTGTGAAACTTGAAATTTCGCGGGTCACGATGAATACTGTACGTGTGAGGAGCGACCTGGGAACGATCCTGCGCATGCGTAGTAGGATCGAATTGGATACACAGGGTATTCAACTTACAGTTGTCCGAGCGCTTTTAGACTTTTACCTTTGCCCACGGTGCGTTGCGACTGCGACCCACTTGGGACCGATCGTTGAAGACGAAGCGCCTCGTTGCTATTCGTGGCAGCAAAAATTAGTTCTGCAAAATTTCACCCCAACGCGCCACAGACCCCACATGTAGCCGTTTAGCCATTCCATCTGACTGAATTTCGTTACGTCCAGAGGCTCTTCTCCATTCGGGAAGGCGCCGTCGACTTCGGCCAGCAGGCGCTTGTAGACAACCGGATTGCGTACAGCGAAATTCATAATAGGGGGCCCTTTTTACCAACTTTACGTGCATAGGCTGAGTATGAAAGGGTGTCACGGCAATGATGCCGATTTTTTTTCCCACCATAAATTAATTGTTGTAATTTGGTTGTAATTAAAAAATGAAAGTGGTAAAATGAAATTTCAAATTTAAACACTAAGTCGAACTCAAGGATGCAAAGGCCCGCGCTGATACTTTTATTTTAAATGATAATGATTTAAAAACAAAAACACTCCAAAGATGGAGGATACACGCAGTGGTAGTAGCTCACGGCAAAGGTGCTATAGTTGGAGAGACCGTGGAGTGTGATGGCGTACTCGGACGTGGAGAAGCTGGCAGCGGCAGAGTACTTGGTCACTCAGTCCTCGGTGACGTTGTAGGAAGCCTCCGCACCGACAAAGAAGCCATCACGCCCCAGCGCGGTGTCAGCGGTAAAAGTGGGGGCCCTGTGTGAGTGGAGTGGATGGTGCGGGAATGAAGGTGGGCTGCTTGTAAGCGGTGCGAAGTGACTTCAGAATGGTGGTGGTGTCGAGCCTGAGGCCCTTGGCGATCCAGTTCTCGCGCTCGATTTGGGTGCGGTGGGCGTTTGAGGTGAACCAGGCCTGCGTGAAGGTGGGGCCATGGACCCTGTCAGTGTACTTGCTCCATAAGTTGCCAGCGGTGATGGAAGTGGTTTCCTTGCCAAGGAGATGGTTGGAAAACTTTCCAACGTCCTGGAGAGTGTCACGGTGATATTATTATAACATCCACAAATGAAACGAAGTTAAAAAAAAAAGGAACTTCTGACTAAGCTTCCAACATGGAGGAGGAACGGGTTGGGAGAGACATTTGTGTTGAAAGAGGACTACCGATGTCTCCATGCCACAGACTGTCGGCGACTCTGCAAGAGCTAGCTATAGGTCGGGAAGGCGGGATGAATCACGGGAGGAAGAGTGACCGGCAGGACTGTGGGAACACTGTAGAAAATACCCCGATAAGTTGATAAGTGTGTCCCAAACTTTGTTTGTTAGCGTGTCGTCTCAGCATCTGATACTGTAAGTATTCTGTAACCCCAATTTTACAAGGTAACCTATTTCCCTGTAATTACGTAGGGTACTTAACTACGAACCCCGCTGTCAAATTTCGGAAGTCAGCTAGCCTAGGTTCTTAGGCCAGGGGCCCCCTACAGCCGAATCCAATGTAGGGGGCCCCTTCATAATAAACGTACGACAGCGGTCATTCAAATTTCAGGCGGGGGTTCATAGTTAAGTACACACGGAAATATCTTATCTCGCATAATATGTAGTTATAAAATGGTTGCAGGATTAATAACTTCCATTTTTTAATTACAATAAATAATTGTCGGTGTGATAATTGTTTTTTTCTAACTCAGCCCATCCTCTAAAATCGGTCGCAAGGGGCCCCCTACATTGGATTCGGCTGTATTATGAATTTCGCTGTAAGAGGTAGTAGAGCGCAGCAGTGAGAACACCGCTTGTTGTGTCCGAGCCGGCAATGATCGCCAACTGCCCATCCTGTGCGACTCGGATCTGGGCAGGAGATGGGCGCTCACTTTCAGGCAGCTCATCCCCACTCTGTGAGCACGTTCAGTGAGACGAAGGCGAAAACTTGGGTGCAGGAGCTTACTAGATAAGTGAATAAATATTTTTCTTGCTTGCGTGTGATGCGGCTCATCCGCAACCGTTCGAGGACCCGTTCTCGGCAACATACAAGCGGATACTTCTTCCCCGATTGTGGTGAGAAGGGGCATGACGTATGGTACATGTTTCACGGCGGCGGCAATACTATCAAAAGCTACATGACGCACAGGCTGCTGTCTTTGCCAGCTTATTGATTAAGGAAAAAATATAACAGAAACAAAATATAACAGATTTATAATCCGCGCCCGGGGAGGGCCGGAGTCCGGTACGAGCCTGTGAGGCGGAATTCCCGTATCCGACACTTACCCGACTTTCTCTGCTTCGGTCCCTCTCTGACCTCTAACCCCACCCATCCGACTCACACTGCCAATGTGACCATATTCCTCACTCGCCCCATTAATCACTGCTGGTGCTGAGAGACACGTGCATGCATGTCCTTCGTGCACCTCCCATTTTATTGCTATCAGAATTCACACTTGTTCAGGCATTTCTTCAGGCGACTCCTCCGAGTCTCAGGCTCTTGGACTCGGCGACGCCCTTTATCCGCGTGGTTCTGTAAATGAAACGAATGATATTGCATTATTCCTCGGATTTTTACGACTTGGAGAGCCTAACCAGTCTACGACACGACTACCCTATCCCATAAAATCCTAAACATGGCAGAATTCTCTGAGGGTCTGCGCAAAGATTTTTATGCCCCGGCGTGTCGCCTCCATCTGGATCGTCTCTATCAATACACAAATTCGAGCGTAATCGAAAAAGACCACAACTCACGTCCGATGGAGTGTAGCTCAGGCGCATGTGCCCAATTTGCCTGTCCGCCTCCGAGGGTGGCACACCACCACCTTGTTCTGTGTACGTCTCTGGCGAGAATATCGATCCAGGGTAAACCAGGACGCCCGCCTCAGCGAGGCGCAGCCAGAATTGGAGCTCCGGTGTGAGCACCGAGCCGTCGCTTTCGTCCCTCTTGTCCGGCACGTCCCCAAAGTACAACTCTACCCAAATGTACATCCCTGCCGAGGGTGGCACAAACGACAGCAGCGGCCGCATACTCCTCGTCTTCCCATCCGGCGAGAGACCGCAACCCTTCCCGCGCGGGTATGCGCGGAGCGCGCCGCCCAAGGAGATACCGGCTTCTGGAAGCAGATCAAATTCCTCCGCAAAACAGTCTACTATAAAGTCACGGCGGTGCTGGTACTGCGTGCGCAAGCCCCGCAGCCAGCGGATATGCCCATCAAATGTCCATTGCGTCAGCAGCGCCATCACGAGCGTTTGGCCAAGTCCGCATGGGTTCTCCGCCGAATTCTCGCCGATGCGTTCCAATCGCTCTGCGAACAATGGGCTGCACGTAAACCACCCGAGACGCACCCCTGGCGCGAGTGTCTACAGGAGGAAGTAACTTAGTAGGTGACCGTTAGTCTGGAGACGGGCAAACCTTTGAGAACGTGTCCATTCGGATGACGCGCCCCTGCGTGTCGATTTTGAGGAAGCTGGGTACGAGGCTATCGATGAAGTGCGAGACCTCTTCTCCTGCGGGGGGTTCGTGCTCGGTCGCTTTACGCTGCAACTTTGGGACAAACTCGCCGACTTGGAAGAAGAAGTATGGGTCGTCCTCGGCGATAATGATGTCTTGTGCCAGCCTGAGCTCAGAATAACGAACGACCATTGGGTATCGAGCGCACCGTATTCAACGCAAATATCGTAAATGGCCTTTTTGCGTTCTAGTCCCATCGTCTGGTACCCGTATCGGATCAAAATTGACAATATTTGCGATTAAACGGCTGCACATACGGTCCCACATGGGTTTTGTCCAACGGGCACGGTGTAAATCAACCTTGGCCTTGAAATCGATATGCCCGTTAGCGTGCATACTGGAGCTGGTAATAGGAAGACGTGTACCTCGGGCCATTCTTCTCTATGTCCCACTTGGCTAGGATCTCTCTTAGGGCGTCTGCGCTCATGCCTTGACTGTCCATGGGGACGCGTTGCCAGTGGAGGCCGATGGGACGGGCAGTCTCCATCGCAGAGACATACGCCCACTCCTCGACGAGGAGCGTATCTCCCGGGTTAAGTAGCAACTTGGCGATGCGTTCCCACCTGTGCGCCACACACCGGCACCCCAACTTTGATCAGCCATAGAATGGGACGATGATACGGACCACATACCCGTCCGTGTTACCTGTGTGGACGAGCGTGGTCCAGTCATCGTATGCGGGCGCATACACGCGCTCCGTGAACTCGCGGATGAACTTCTGCGTACGCGTGATGCCCGTCACAGGACCATACTGGAGCGCCGTAGAGAGGTTGACCCCATCATCATCTGGGCGCGGTTCGTGGGGCACCTCTATGCGGATTGTCGTGTAGTTCTTGTGACGACCAAAGATGTGCCATAACCAGCGGAAGGGTGAGGAAGAAGTAGACGCGGGAGACGAGGAGGCTTGGAGAACGGTGAGCGGGAACGCGTTGGCGGGGAGTATGTTGGCAGAAACAGAGTTGAATGGGAAGTAGTCGGGGCTCGGCAGACCTGTGAGAACGATGATCGTGCTTGCGTGGAGGAAGAAGGAAGGACAACTCACCGCCAGTAAAGATAATCTGGTCTTCGCGAACGTACTTCAGGAGCTTCTTGAGAGGAGAAGCTGCAAACCTGCGGCCATAGTCAGAGATATGGTGGGATAGGTCCATAGCCTGGGTGCCCTTCTCAGAAGACATGTTGGGGGTAGGCGAGGCCAAAGTGAACAAGGTGGAAACAAATTATAAACGCTGCTGTGCGCAGCGCTGTCCGACGATCGATTACCGGTGACTAGGTGACTAGTGACCCCACGTTACTCATTGTTCACATCTTGCTCATTGCTCACATACGGGGAGATACATAAGGAACTATTCCATGCGCACGCACGTACACATACGGAAGTGCACAAGCCGCGCACTTCTGCGCCGCGGGCCATGCGGCACGGCGGTGTGTTTATCGTTGGTTTCTGCCGTATCTATCTCACTTTGCAGTGCGGCTTATCGGATTAAATTTGTCCCACGTTATAATGTCGGAAATGGGTATTATCGTCGTTATAAACCCCTTCTAAAATACCGATAATAGGATTTATAATTTGATTGTATTCGGTCACAAATAACTTTAAGTTGATTATAGGGTCGGCTAAAATTTGATAAGTCGATACGGTAATAACCTCGATTTAAATCAAGGCAATGCAGAAGGAAAATTCTGCAGTTGGTAGATCTATGAAGATCTGCCCCATCTCGTGACGATCTGACTCAGCTTTCTTGCAGATCCCACACCCAAGAGAATTACTCGCTGCCCACCCCGCCAGCCCACTTCCTCAGCTCCCCCCCCCTCGACCACCATTTTGCCTTTGCAGCGACAGGCGCTCACTGCCTCTTGGCTAACACCGTTCGACGGACTCACGACGCCATCATCGCCCAGCTGCCCAACTTCATCTCACACCACCCAGATGAGCGATGGTTCTGCGCAACTTGGTGCCCAAAAAAAGCTGCGGAAGATACCAGCTTGAGTTGATAGCGGAAAGATAATCCCTGTCCTATGTATGTAACATACTGTAAGCAATTTATTTTACTGTGTGTGCAATACAGTACTGTACTCTACCGGTCGGGTATTAATTAGCGCCGTTCTCTCGGACAAACGCTCGCGTTTTCGAGTTCCCAGGAACACCTGGGTCTCGATCATTATTTAAGGAACGAGACCGCTCCGCACTTGGCTCCGCATTCGGAAGTCCTAAGCCACGCAGAAAGACGCGGGTAACTCGCGCCAACGGGTAGTGGTGCTCCTTGTGATCGTAGAACGTAATAACTTAGTGCGCGACACCTCTTTTCGCCGGCCATTTAATTGCACATCGCCTCACAATCATAGTAGAATTTTAAGCAGAAAGGAGGTCACTCAGACGAGAGAGGCTTGTTACGAGAATGCGAGCGAGAATGTGGGTGATTGGCAACGCCACTTGCCTGTATGCAGTTGCCTTTCCTGAGCGCAATCTAATATCTCACCCAGATGCACCAAATGAGTTGTTTGCAACCTGGCGCCCGATATATGCATATATTTGATCCGTCGGTCCCGTCGTCGAAATGACACAACGGGGCCCGGGGTTTCGTGGTGACTGAGGGGGTCGAAGACATCGCGGCGTGTCATCGCCGGTCCTTCTGGTGCGGTCGCGGTCCTCCCGCATCAACTTGAAGCCCTGGGCCCTGGCGTAGGCAGATGCCTTACCCGTGAAGCGGTCGCCCGGCTCATCGCCGAACTTCTTTACGGTCTCGATAAGGTTCGTAAGTAATATTCATATTCTGTCTCATAATTCATTTACCATGCTTGTGGACTTTGTTATCCTTTCCTATCACATTCGACTGATTTTCCGCTGGGAAGCTTCGTATACTTGCGGCAGAGACAACGTCTGGCCAGTAAGCTCGAATATACCCCGTCTAGTGACACCCGATTATCTATGGGCAGGCCGCGCTTGGACTAATTGTTTCTCCAACCTCGAACGAGTTCCACTTCAACTCGCCGTTGTTTCTACCCCTTAATTCAGGGATGGTCGTTGGCGCCATTCTCTGGAGTTTGGGGTCTGATATCTGGCAAGCATGGGGAAGACCGCTCCGAGTGGGAAATAACACCAACCCATGAGCGGGTACACGGACCAGTTAGCGCATGAGAAGTTTGCGATAAGGGCCCAGGCAACCTAGGAGGAAGAGTTGGGAGTCTGATTTAGGAAATCAATCAGGACGCAAGACATACCAGAGAGCTGAACGACTGCCCGAAAGTCCACCAAATGGACATGAACGTGAGTACTTTCTACCAGTCTCCGCGTTATCTCCTTGGCCGCGGCCGGGACGCAGATGCCGTTGCCGTCGTGCGTGAGATCGCGCGATACCGTGACAATGGGGCAGAAGCAACCCTTGCGACCGAAGACCTCGAAGGAGCTCGTGGTGCAGAAGAGAAACGGAGCGCGTATAACTTTAAGTGGCCGGCGCCGGGAGAAGGCTCATCGTGGACTACAGTAGTAGAAGTCAACATATCCGCCAGCTATTTCCCACGAAGAGGATGGTCTAGTTCACTACCCTCCTGGTCCGGCTGTGGGATAGTATGCTCTAATTCCTCGGACAGCTTGGGTTCCGAGTCTGATCTAGTACTAATTGCGGGCAGTCAGTCTCATCGGACTTGCGGCAACGTTGTATAATAACTTCTTGCCATACCTGTCAGTGCTACGATGCATACATGTCACGGTCGAGCCTCAGACGTACATTGACGTTCTTCCTCAGTCTAGCCAGCCGTGGTGCAAAATTCCATGAAGCTACATACCATACGGTTTACCGCAACGTCAGCGTTGCCACTTGATTTGAAGGCAACTCCTGACAAATGATCTCAGCAAGTCATTCTCTCTGTTATTGGAATACCTATTGCCACTTGGTCCGTCGAACTTCCATATGTCGGAAGACGCGGGACACTTGCCATAGTGGCAGGCGAGTACACCCTTCTCTATGGCATTGACGAAATAACCTCCTCGTGCATCCAGGACTCACGGGGCGATTCTATTCGCGAGTACGACAGCACGTACTTCCCCTGCATTGCTCGGGTGGAACTGCGGGTATGCGCTTCTCAATAACGTTAGTGGGCCAGACTTCACACTGCCCTCCTTCCTTTTTCCTATTGACGAGAACTTGTAGATCATGTATGGCGTGCTTTATGCTCTCTCGTCCGAAACCTTCCCAGCCAACCACCGCGGCACGGGAAATGGGTCTCACTGAAACCGCGGCCCGCGTTGCTGGCGTCTTGGTTCGTTCTTTCCACTAACTGACCAACGTTCAAGCACTGTATGTACAGGGACCTGTCATCGCGTTATATGCACTGTCGTACCTGTATACGTTTCTGGAGGACTCATCTTCGGTGCAGGTGGCCTGGCGCTGTTGCTGCCGTTCGAGCCGCGAGGTAAGTAAGGCATCCACATAAATCTAATTATGACCTCGTCCCGTCTTCCTCGGGATAAAAAGAAACAGACATTGTCCATCTGTCTTTTTTTTTTATGAATTGTTACAGCGGGATCCAAAACGATAGGCCCGTAGATACATAGCGATTATGTTCGGGCGTTCTTCCTGGCAACTCCTCTCGGACGACGATGCTTCATTATCCCAGTAAAGTTAGTTCTGTAAATGAACCTTTATGTCTTGGCGAACCTAGCCAGTCTACGACGACGACGAACTAGAGCATCAATAAAACCCTAAACGCGACAGAATTCTCTGAGCGTCTGCGCGAAAATCTTTATGCCCCGGCGTGTAGTCTCCAACTAGACCATCCCCATCAAATCCACATAATAATAATAAAAATGACCACCGCTCACGTCCAATGGAGTGTAGCTCAGGCGCAAGTGCCCAATTTGCCTGTCCTCCTCCGAGGGTAGCGCACCGCCGGCGCCGTGCGTCTCTGGAGAGAGGAAGAACCATCCAGGGGCTGCCAGGACGCCCGCCTCAGAGAGGCGTAGCCAGAACTGACGCTCCGGCGTGAGCACCGAGCCGTCGTTTTCGTCCCTCTTATCCGGCACGTCCCCAAAGTACAATTTCACCCAAACGAACATGCCCATTCCTCGACGAGGAGCGTGTCTCCCGGGTTGAGTAGCATCCTAGCAATGCGGCCCCACCTGTGCGCCCAACTCTAATCAGCAACCACCGAGCGCGACAATGATAATGTACCCGTGTACCCATCCGTGTTACCCGTGTGGACGAGCGTGGTCCAGTCATCGTATGCGGGCGCATACACGCGCTCCGTGAAGTCGCGGATGAACTCCTGCGTACGCTTGAGGCCCTTCGTGGGACCATACTGCAGCGCGGCCGTTGTGAGGTTGACCCCACCGTCGTCTGGGCGCGGCGCGCGGGGCACTTCTATGCGTGTCCTTGTGTCGTCCCTGCGACCAGTACCTCCACGGGACTCTCGACAACCATTCCCACCCATGCACGCACGTTCAGGCCCAAGAGCAAAAGAGTTCGGCAAGCGCAGAGGCAACCATGGTGCGGACTGCATTGATAATGATTGACAACGGATGCTGCGAGGGTGTCTTTGCTGGAAAGAAGAGTCGTAGGAATGGGCCGCGGAGATCGTCGACCGACGGTAGTCGGCATGATAAAGCGCTGTGAAGTTTGATAGCCCGTCCCGATGTGTGCAAAGTAGATTGCTAACGCAGATCGTGTACTCGCCTTTTTCAACCATACCCGCACGGCGGGTGCCCAACTCATGCAGGTGCAGTCTCCAGATCCGGCACCGAAAATGAAGAACGTGTTCACTTACTGTCCTTTTTTCTCTCCGGAAACCATGCCCGCACGGCAAGTGGACATTCCATGCAACTCATGCAGGTGCGGTCTCAGGCGCTGTAGTATCGTGGTCACATAAAGAACGTGGGAATTGACGATGACGACGGGCGGGTTGCGGAGGGTATCGATGAAGAGGTAGAACAAATCGATGGATCCCTCAGGCTGTCAGACTCAAGCAATGTGCTTCCTTTGCGTGGACGCATTCACATTTGCATTCACAGCCCTGTGTGGCTCGCGATGTATGGTTTTCTCGTGCGTAGTCTTTAATCTTTTTCTCGTTTACGCCAGCTTGCACCCCTCTGAAACGCTTTCTATTATCCTATGTTTCCGACTTGAGTGCGAGTTGCGTTCATGATCATTCAACCTCTGGGCCCGTACCTATCTATTCTACGTACCGATGGGTTGGCCTGGTTACTTTGACTCGGAGCCGAGGGACGAGTCGAGGGGGCACTGCATGAAAAAGTGTGAATGAGACTCGGAGTGTGAGAACCAACGGGACAAGTCGAGGGGCCGCCGCGTGAAAAAGTGTGTTGAAGTTCTGTCTCGACTCAGTTGCTATACAGTACATGTCATACTATCTTGTGGTGCGGAGTTTTTTGACAATAAGACCGATTCCCGGGCCCAGTGGGAAGGCCACTTTGCTCTTTCGCCCCAGATCTTTGATTGCACTACGGAAGGAGAGCGAATATCCCGTGTGCCCAATATCTGAACTCAAGTCTGAATTCTTCTGCCCGAGTCCCGCTACATCAGCCAAGCTCGGGCTTCGGCACCAGTTACCTTTTAACTGCACTACTACTACCATACATTAGCCAGTGTATTACATTTCCGACCGTTTGCATGATGATAGCATCTGCATCTGCACCTTCCATTACGCAAGAAGAAAGAAAGCACAAACATTCAGAGTTACGTTGTATTCAGTACAACAGTCCTGATCCATATTGGAGTCCAATGGTTATTTTTCTCTACGCTCATTGAAACAGTGGGAGGCTCTCATCACGATACGCCTAGAGCACGTAGTTGGAGGTTTCAGGCCACAGTGATAGTTACACTTTAGCGCTCTGAGTCATGACTGCATAACCGTCCCTGCACCCTTGGCGCGCGACTGTACTGTCATTGTCCCTTGTAGTCAGGCACCGCTTCGGTACGCACTCAACTAGTTTTTTATTAGCAGCTGCATCGTACTACAGTATGTACGAGTCATTCAAGAAAACATCTGATGTTGGCTCAACTTGAAGGAGACACGTTTAGGACAGGCAGCCTGAAGATTGACTTGGACTCCTCGTGATGGAGGAATGCCTCCCCTCCCTCGTATGTCGACTCTGACTCTTTACAATCTGTTCTGACAACATCCTGCACGCAAGCCCGTAGCCCTTCAGCTTCCCCCTGAGCTTCTTCAAAAGATCTTTCTTCTCTTGGTGGATCTTTACCCCCCTTATCTGTCCCGTCAACCAGATTGGATAGCGATAACGTATGTCTCTCGCTACTGGCGCTCAGCCGCACTCGGCCTACCCGAACTCTGGACGCACATAACCCTGAGCCTCTCCATCTCTTGGTCCAAGGTCATGATGGAGCGCTCCGCCCCGTTCCTCATGCATATCGGCAGACACATCGACTCCTCCTTCCAGGGCGGGGTCGAAGCGCTCACTGCCTCGGGGCTCCTCTCCACATCTAGGATCCGCTCTCTCCGCCTTTCAGGTATCCCCGCCAACATCCTCAAAGCCCTCAAGCTCCTCTGCAGTCCGTCCCCACTCGAGTCACTCAGCCTCAGTGTGGCTGGGGTAAGAATCGACCTCCCAGAGACCCTGTGCGCGAGAGATATGCCGCACTTCCGCCGCCTCACGTTCGAAACAACTAGATATATCCGCACGCCGATCTGGCTCCTCGCCAGCGTCACGCACTTCACGACCATAGCAAGCACCTCGCTGCGCGAGCTTCTCGGAATGCTGCAGGCGATGCCGCAGCTCGAGGTGCTGTGCGTGGAGTACATTTTCGGCGATTGGGAGTACGTACCAGACGCGCCTAGGCAGTTGTCGCTGCCCAGCGTGACACTACCGCGCCTCTCGCTCCTCTCTGTCCGCGAACACTCTCCGCACTGCCTCTTGATCCTCTCCTCGTGTATCGATGCGCCTCCCACACTGCGCAGACACCTCTTCTGGAACGTATATTACGTCCGTGAATGGGAGCCTGCCATTTTCGCGGCCCTGCGGGCCCTCGTCCCGCGCGACTCTGCCCCGGGCATGGACGACGACGGCCTGCGAGCCGCACAGGTGACCGGCGGAAGCGCTCGCAGCTCGTTCGAAGCATGGTCCCGGACAGGCGCTGACAGTGCTACGTTCGTGCGCGAGGACGCGCTCTTCCTGTTCCACCTCGACTGGCAGCGCAACGATGACCTGCGCAAGGAGAAATGCCCGTTTTTCCACTTCGCAAGCCTGTTCGCGCCCCTCCAAACCACACGTATCGAGGACCTCACCATCATGCACGAGGCCTCGAGCATCACGAGCGGGACCACCGACGTTCAGAGCGCTCCGGGCGTCGAGGCGCAATGGCAGGCGCTGCTTGTTGCGCTGCCTTCGGTGAGGACCTTGCGCCTGTACCGTGGCAGCCCCTCGTGCATCTCAGTCCTCCGCGCGCTTACTGCGTCTCCGGGCCTCCTCCCGCACCTCCAGAAGATCTTCGTGGTCAAGAGTACCGTCCGATGCGCCGCTGACTCTGCTGCGCGGGCGGGCGGCGGCGGCGGCATTGCTGACACCGACGCTGGCTCTGCTTTGGTTAGCTACAAGCTCGTGGGCACAAATGTGGGCGCAGAGCTCGTGGAAGCTGTGAGTGTGCGGTCAGGGCTGGAGGTAGTGCTGGTCGGGTGTGAGGTGGATGAGGAGGCGCTGGAGGCGTTGAGGAAGCGAGCTCGGGTTGACTTTGAGAGGGAATGGGAGTACATGCAAAGTGCGCATGTAACTTTGGAATAGTAGGTAGTGGTGACCAGCACCCAATCTGAGCCAGTGCCAGTGAGACCCTGTACACAACTCAAAAACAACCGATAGACAGAAAACGTCGAGTCAGATGGACCCGCGACAGAATCTCCTTGTCGCACTTCCGACCTCACTCATCCACACAGCCACTACTCACATTCTCAATTGCCCCATCAATCACTACAATACTGCTGAGACACTGGCGTGCATGTACACCTCCCGTTTTATCTGCTGACCGAATTAGCACGTTCGGGCGCCGTTCTTCCTGGAAACTCCTCTCAGACGACGATGCTTTGTGATTCCAGTAAAGTTGGTCTCGTAAATGAACCTTTACGTCTTGGCGATCCTAGCCAGTCTACGACGAAACGAACTAGAGCATCAATAAACCCTAAACGCGACAGAATTCTCTGAGCGTCTGCGCGAAAATCTTTATGCCCCTGCGTGTCGTCTCCAACTAGACCATCCCATCAAATCCACGTAATTGAAAAAAAAATGACTACCACTCACGTCCAATGGAGTGTAGCTCAGGCGCAAGTGTCCAATCTGCCGATCCACCTCTGAGGGTGCCGCACCAGCGCCGTGCGTCTCTGGAGAGAGGAAGAACCACCCAGGGGCTGCCAGGACGCCCGCCTCAGTGAGGCGCAGCCAGAACTGACGCTCCGGCGTGAGCACCGAGCCGTCATTTTCGTCCCTCTTGTCCGGCAGGTCCCCAAAGTACAATTTCACCCAAACGAACATGCCTGACGAGGGTGGCACGAACGACAGCAGCGGTCGCCTCGTCGTCTTCTCTTCCCGCGGGTACGCGCAGAGCGAGCCGGTACCGGTTTCTGGGAAGAGCTCGAATTCCTCGGCGAGACAGTCTAGGAAAAAGTCACGACGGTGCTTGTACTGCGCGCTCAAACCGCGCAGCCAGCGGATATATCCATCGAACGTCCATTGCGTCAGCAGTGCCATCATGAGCGTTTGTCCAAGTCCGCACGGGTTCAGCGTTGACGATTCGCTCATGCGCTCTAGTCGCTCTGCGAACAGCGGGCTGCACGTAAACCATCCGAGCCGCACCCCCGGCGCGAGTGTCTATAGGAGGATGTAACTTAGTAGGTCACGGTTAGTCTGAAGACGGACGGACCTTGGAGAATGTGTCAATTCGGATAACGCGCCCTTGCGTGTCAATTTTGAGAAAGCTGGGTGCGAGGCTATCGATGAAGTGCGAGACCTCTTCTCCCGCAGGGGGTTCGTGCTCGACCGCTTCACGCTGCGACTTCGGCACAAACTCGCCGACCTGGAGGAAGAAGTACGGGTCGTCCTCGGCGATAATGATGTCTTGTGCCAGAAGCCTGAGCTTAAGAACAACGACCATTGGGTATCGAGCGCACCGTATTCAACGCAGATATCGTAAATGGCCTTTTTGCGTTCGAGTCCCATCGTCTGGCGCTGGCATCAGATCACAATTGAATTTTGATATGGTGATACATACGGTCCCACACGGGTTCTGTCCCACAGGCACGGTGTAAATCAACCTGGGCCTTAAGAATCATATGCCGTTTAGCGTGCGAATTGGAGCCAGTAAATAAGAGGACGCGTACCTCGGGCCAATCTCCTCGACGTCCCACCCTGTCATGATCTCTCTGAGGGCGTCTGCGCGCATACCTTGACTGTCCATAGGGACGGGTTTCCAGCGCAGGTCAATGGGACGGGCATTAGCCAACGCGGTGGGAAATGCCCATTCCTCGACGAGGAGCGTGTCTCCCGGGTTCAGTAGCATCCTAGCGATGCGGCCCCACCTGCGCGCCCAACTCTAATCAGCAACCACCGAGCGCGACAATGATAATGTACGCGCGTACCCGTCCGTGTTACCCGTGTGGACGAGCGTGGTCCAGTCATCGTATGCGGGGGTATACACGCGCTCCGTGAACTCGCGGATGAACTCCTGCGTACGCTTGAGGCCCTTCGTGGAACCATACTGCAGCGCCGTTGCGAGGTTGACGCCACCGTCGTCTGGGCGCGGCTCGCGGGGCACCTCTATGCGTGTCCTTGTGTCGTCCCTGCGACCAGCACCTCCACCAAAGATGCGCCGTAGCCAGCGGAAGGGTGAGGAAGAAGCGGGAGACGAGGTGGCGCGTGGCACGGAGAGCGGGAACGCGTCGGCGGGGAGTATGTCGGCGGACACGGAGGTGAATGGGAAGTAGTCGGGGCTCGGAAAACCTGTAAGAGCGGTGTTCGTGCTTTAGTTGAAGGAAGAAGTGTAGGACAACTCACCGAGAGCAAAGATAATCTGGTCTTCGCGAACGTACTTTTGGAGGCTCATGAGCATGGAGGGCACATACCTGCGACCATGGTCAGAGATGTGGTGGGATAGGTCGACAGCATGGGCGCGCTTCTCCGAGGACATGATGGGGGTAGGTGAGCAAGATGCTGCACATGAGAAGATGAGGAAATATTGAATGGAAGGTGCTCATTGCAGAGGGCGCAAAGGTTACGCATACATTAGGTTCTGCCCACGAGCCCGGAAATGGGACCAAATATATATATATGGAAATATAGAAACGTTATGAAGGGAAGATACGACTTTCTCGACAGACGAAAAAAAACTCAGATCAAACAAAGACGTTGGCCGATGAAAGCCTCGGGCCAAGAGGCGCTCCGAGTCATACTACTGCCACCACTCACATCCTCAATTATTAATCGCTAATGCTGCTAAGAGACACAAACGTGCATGACCACCCCCCATTTTATCTGCTGACCGAATTACTGTAACACATAAATTCTGTTCGGGCGTTTTTCCTGGCGACCCCACTCGGACTCGGCGACGCCCTAGCCCAATGGCGTGAATGAAACGAACGCATATCCAACCTCTACATCTTGGCGAACCTAGCCTGGCAGTCTATGAGACAATTATCCCATAGACCTAGTCAATAAAACCCTAAACGCGACAGAATTCTCTGAGCGTCTGCGCGAAAATCTTTATGCCCTTGCGCGTCACCTCCATCTAAAGCGTCCCCCATCAATCCACAAAATGTCATCGTAGTAGAAAAAGCACCACTCACGTCCAATGGAGTGTAGCTTATGCGTATGTGCCCAATCTGCCGGTCCACCTTCGAGGGTGGCTGCGTCTCTGGAAGGAAGATCCACCCAGGGGCTGCCAGGACGCCCGCCTCGGTGAGGCGCAGCCAGAACTGACGCTCCGGCGTGAGGACCGAGCCGTCGCTTTCGTCCCTCTTGTCCGGCACGTCCCCAAAGTACAGTTCCAACCATACGAACATACCCGACGAGGGTGGCACAAACGACAGCAGCGGTCTCGTCTTCTCTTCCAGCGAACGCCCGCGCGGGTACGCGCAAA
>QFDV01000453.1:0-10143 GCA_003315845.1 Lactarius trivialis
CGGTTCTGGCCCTCGGTTTTCCCGGTCGTTGGCTCCGATTCGGCACCGTGAGGTAACGAGAAGTGGCTGACTGCTTGAGACTTGGCTTGAGAGCTCGCGGCTCATTTACTGTACAGTAAAGGTCAGGCCATACCGCGTGGACGAGGGCATGGTATTCCGGATACGTTCGTCTTGGGAACTTTCGGCTAACTGCCACATGCCGCCGCAACGTGACACAAAGCAATGGCGCAGTTCGCAACGGCCCGCTTTCAGTAATAGCCATGACCTCACGCTGTTACGCTGCTGTTACCCGAGTAGAATTCGTTCAGCGACTTAGGTTCCTGCTTTGCCGTCAGCTTCCAATGGACTCGGGTCTCCCCAATTGCGCGACACTCTGGCCTCTTCTTTTCGTCACGATGATCGAATGGATTCTCTGGCTCGAATCTTGGCTCGAATTTACTTTCCCTTGGTCCTCAGGGTACAATATAGCCTACAAATGGTGAACGGGTGAATGAAAACGATCACGTCGGGATGTAATTGTACTTCCGGCTCGCTTTGCGCTCCACATACGAGGGCCAGAGTAACCACAAAAACTGGGCATACCAGTAGATAGTGGGAAAGAAAACAATCCTTTCAAACGCGTCGACTGCATCTATGCATCGCTCTGCAACAGACTCACGCTTCAAACCGCTTTGGTTAGGCTCGTCTTCACGTATCGGCCCACTATCCACAGCGGAGGCTCGGAAGTTCCCCTCAACAGTGGATGGGAGGATGCACGAGAAGTTAATCGCAGGGTTTTCGATGGAGAGCGCCTGGTACAGCATATAGGAAGCCGCCTTGCTGGAACCGTAAATCGCTCGGGTCGGTGCGGGTATTGCAGCACCAAGCGATGACACTAGGAGAACAGAAGGCGATGCGCTTGTACTTTTCATGAGAGGAATCTAAGTAAAGCTAAGAATTCGAGGCTATGTTCACAAATATAGTCCAAAAACTGACCATTGTCACCACAGAGAGCAGAGGGCCAATATAGTTTCCCTTGATCGCAGCTAGGGCCACGTCCGCGACCCGCTGCACGCCATCCACACTGGGCTGGGCTACCGCAGAAACACCACTTACACCAGCGATCTCCAAGACGGGACGTAAAGCGGATACGCCCGCCGAGACGACCAGAGTATCAAGACCGTGCCACACTGGCAAGAAAAGTGAGGAAGTATCACTGGGGATACGACAACAGGACTCACTTTCTTCAATTTTGTTCCTTACTGTAGTCAAGGCCTCCGCGTCTGTGAAGTCTGCACAGACGCTGAACACTGCGCCCGGAATGCGTGCAACGACCTCGCATTCGGACTGCACTAGTTCCAACTCTGCGCTCCGACGGGCAACGACGCAGACTTTAGCACCTCGCTCCGCATATTTAAGGGCAAGTACACGACCGATTCCACTCGACGCCCCGATAATTAGGACTCGTTCCCCAATCGGAGGCACGAGCCCAGGGCGACGCGATTTCTGTTTGGTAAAACTTTTGTAGACGGCCCATGCCGGAATCAGACAACATACGGCGAGAGCAGTGGTGCGGGTGACATGGATGGGGAAACTCATGCCGTTGTAGCCGAGAGTAGTAATTAATCACCGCGAGAGATAGCCCAACCTGACTCAGAGGAGAGGTTGAAGTGACTTTGAAGTGTCGTTGCCACTGGCACT
Source organism: Lactarius trivialis (assembly GCA_003315845.1). Taxonomy (NCBI): domain Eukaryota; kingdom Fungi; phylum Basidiomycota; class Agaricomycetes; order Russulales; family Russulaceae; genus Lactarius; species Lactarius trivialis. The sequence goes on from QFDV01000453.1 coordinate 1,681, forward strand.
GAAAGTCCGAGACGGTTCCGGACTACATGTGACTCGGACCGTGACCCGGACGCCGTGCACTGTCACGTGTCGGCTACGACGAGGACCACCCACTTGGGATCATGCCTCACACCCCAGGTAATCAGTGATAGTGGGGTGGTTGCCTTTTGGGGAGACACGGTGCTGCCGCCAGGTGCGAGGGCGGCATCTGAATCAGAAGTATGGAAGTTAAAATGTCGATTAATTAATTAGTTAATTAGTTTTACCTTACTAATAGTTCATCTTGACATTTGCCGGTGACAGAATCAGCCTTGGAATCAGCGCTAGCGCCGCAAGATGACTTCACTGATAGACCAATCTTTGTACAGTGTTGACTCATTTCAGCTAGAGTGCGGTGTAGTTCTTCGAGATGTGCCTATCGCATACAAGACCTGGGGGACACTGAATGAAACTGCTGACAATGTTATGGTCATTTGTCACGCTTTCACTGGTAGTGCTGACGTTGAAGACTGGTAAACTGCAATTCTAATCGATTGTTTATTTCTTGACAAATAGTGTATCCAAGGTGGGGTCCACTCATGGGTCGAGGAAAGGCCTTCGATGCAAGTCGGTTTTTCATCGTATGCATCAATGTGATGGGTTCTCCTTATGGTACCGCATCTCCTGTCACGACGAACCCCCATACAGGAAAACCGTATGGGCCGGCTTTTCCAGCGACGACGATCCGAGATGACGTCCGGTGAGCCCTTAATTATGTCTTGCAAAGCTGTTGTATTGATTTTCTCCGACAGATTGCACAAGCTTGTTCTCGACCACCTTGGCGTGACATCTGTTGCGGTGGCAATCGGTGGCTCCATGGGCGGCATGACAGTGCTGGAGTGGCCCTTGTGCACGAAAAAGGGTTATGTCCGACGCATAATTCCAATAGCCACGTCCGCGCGCCACTCTGCGTGGTGCATTAGCTGGGGAGAGGCTCAGCGACAGAGCATCTACAGCGACCCCGAATACGCGGATGGTTACTATACCACACAACCTGCTTCGGGACTCGCTGCAGCACGCATGACCGCGTTGCTCACGTATCGCTCGCGCGATTCTTTCGAGTCCCGATTCGGACGCACGACACAATATACAGCCCCGGGCCCGGTGGCCGCAGTCGTCACACCACCCGGCACCCCGCGCACCTCTCCTGAGGACGCCCAGGCCGCTCACAATGACGGCCTCAGAAACTCGCGTGCTGCGCCACAGTCATCATCTCCCACTCCACTGTTCTCGGCGCAGTCCTACCTACGCTACCAGGGAAGCAAGTTCGTCGCGCGCTTCGATGCCAACTGCTACATACACAGCACACGCAAGCTCGACACGCACGACGTTACGCGCGGGCGCGGCTCGCTGGAGGACGCGCTCGTGCAACTCCCTGCGCGTGCTCTTGTCATCGGCATCGAGACAGACGGGCTATTCATGCTTTCAGAACAGCGCGAGCTCGCGGCTGGGATCCCAAACGCCGAACTGATCGTGATCCAATCGCAGGTTGGGCACGATGGCTTTCTCCTCGAAATCGAGCAGATCAATACCCATATATTGTGTTTCCTGAAGAGGGAATTTTCGGGATATTATCGGGATGGATCGGGGGATGCACCAATGGATAGTTTCGAAATGAGAAAGACAAGCGTGTTCGGTGAGGCAGAAGTGGACTTGACGTGCTGGTAGGCAAGAAGAATAGTTTCTCAATAGATATGGTATTTTTAGCGTAGCGCGGCTCCTTACAAATGTAAGCAGTTGACTCTGCCCGACTCGGTTGGGCGCAAGAAGAAAACTTCGCGGGCGCAAACAAAGGAGACGAGAATGTGGAATGGCGTGGGAAATCGGGTCGTAAATAGATAGGCCTACAAAACACAGAACTGAAAATACTGAAAATACATGGTGGTGATCCTAGAATACTTTCCGTGCTCATTGGGCTACGGTGGCAAATAATGCAGGTATCAATCGCAATTATACATGTACTAAACTCACTGTCCCAGTTGCGCGACGCGTTTTCCATCGTCCATTTCGTCGAAATATTGGCCGAGCTCACCCTTTTCGAACCCAATTGGGGAGCTCCACATGCTGTCCTGACTCGTATTCGGAACTTTGAATGCAGGAAGTCCAGAAGACTGTTCGAAATTTAGGACAGGGGCTGACTGGGGACTCGGTCCAGTACCGTTCCCCTGGAGCTCCGGCTGAGAATGAATATGTTGCTTGGCATGCTGTGTAGGCGACATCATGAAAGAGGACAGATCTGCTTTTGGAGTTGCAGGCGCAGAGAAGCTGGTGCTTGACCTGTTGCATGACATAAGCCCCGTCGGACCCTGAAGTCGAGCTCGCTTGCGAGGGGGATTCTGGGCGGAACTGCGGCCAGGTGCCCACATAACTTGTGGAGACTGGGAGAGGTCCAGGATAGGGAGCGGCAGCACCTCTTCAGGGGAAACAGACGCTTCCGGTTGCCACCCAGGTTGCGGCGATGTTACCGGCGTATATGGTTGCTGCGCTAGGAAGACCACCGCACGCGCCCGAGCCAAGGCATTTGCCGTGCGCAACGTTTGTGCTCTTTCGTCGTCTTGGACCGGCGGTTCTGCGTATGCGGGTTCCAGGGCTCGGAGAACGTTCAGTGCCTTATCGGCGAACGGGCGACCCACAAAACGGGTCAGATCTGTGGCGGCATGGGAAACGCTTGTCCGAAGATGCTGGAAATCCAGTCGGCTAGGGTTATCCGCGATGAGAAGCGTGAGAAAAACGGCTGCGGCGCACACGTGCTGCGGAAGTGACGAAAGGTGGGCAACAACATTGGCCGCGTGTGGGCCGAGTGACGTGGGATGGAGTTGGGTTGCTGTAGCCAGCAGGGCGTTAGCGGCATCAATGGCCAAGGCCATGCTGGTCGCCATCTCGGGTGTTTCGCCGCATAAACTCCCAGAGCCACCAGCATGTGTGCGATGTAATGCAAAGCGTGCATGTAGGAACGCAAGCCGTAGCGCAGCGCCCTGGACGCCGGCGCGCCTCGTAGCTGCTAGAGGAGCCGTAATACTCTGTGCCAGCGAGACATCATCCATTACGATGTCAGCGGGTAGAGCTTCGTGCCACTCCTGTAGAAGTCGATCGTGATCGAGGATTGTTCCATAGGGCACAGGACGTAGAGAGGTCGCATCCATGATTTCTCCCATGAGATATGCCAACCTGAAGAGGAGTACGTGCACTGTAGACACTGGCGAGGACTTGTCGTCTACGGCGTTATACGCTACTGGCAGTTGTGTGTCGAAATGGCGCGAAGAAATGGAGTACGGGCGGCCAAACATGAATGCATGCCATCTATTCATCGTGTCAATGAAGGAATGCGGCGTGACGAGAAAGGAGTCTACCGATCAAGAAACACGATGTTCCACCATGCCATTCTGCGGCGCTCTGCCGTGGTACTCGGAAGACTCCAGGTGCCAGGGTCTCTGTGTAGGCCAAAAGCAGTACCCACGGCTACAAGCTCGGCACGCAGTAGCCAGAGCTCTTCCGAGTCTACGGTCACGAGAGTAAGATAGAAGGCTCGAGCGACGAGTAACTCAATGCGATCAAGATCCCTCCCCGGAGTCGATGGACCATGACGTTCCATCAACATGAGGGCAATGTTATAACAGCGAGTGCCGAGTTCAGGGCGTACTGGTGGTTGGCCTGGGGATATACTATGTCCATCAGGTAGATGAAACACGGCCGTCGCAAGCAACACGCAAGCAGTAGCGAGTGTGATGCGGCAGGGCCAAATACCAGACTTGTAATTGGACCAGCGCCTCATAAAGGCCACTGCATCAACTGGGCGGTACAACCAAGTGCAGTATTCAAAGTAATGGTCGAGGAGCGCGTCGATGACGGCGAGTGGGGGCATCAGCCGTACGAGATCATGGTCCTGTTCATAGCTAGCTAAGAGGGCTTTGGGACTCTTGTGGCCTGCAGACGACGATTCATCTTGCTGATCTGGGAGAGGCTGATCGTCGGTCGTCGGGTGAGCCAAGGAGTTCGCTGCTGAAGACGAGATCAAACGCACCCGCATACCCAGATATGATATCCAGCCGGTCGGCCCAACGCCAGGGTTCAATTGTGTCGGCCACGAAGCCAAAGGAGTACTCAGGTGAGCCAAGAGGCCCCGCTGCGGTTGAACCCGCGTTTCTCCTGATGATACTTCAGGTGGCGGTCGGGATGCGCGCTGCATCGTGGTCAAGTGGGACTCGAGGAGTGAGAGAGATTGGCGAATTTTCCTGAACTCTGATGTGGCGTTGACGGTACTCGCAGACGGAAGATCGGCGCTGGTGATATCAAAGGGCATTGAGTGTTATGATACAGGGTAGGAAGATAGGCACAAAGGACATACGATGCCACAGGAGACCCTCGTGGACTAGTGGATGAGTCCTTATCGTCAGCAGAATAACAGAGCGATGCATGTCCTATTATCGGGTCAATTAGGAAATGCAGCGAGGGACGAGGAGTACTCGCCTCGGAGCACACAGGAAGAGCACGGCCTGTTGCTGTACTCAGACAATCAGTGAGAGGACGGGAAATGGAACCAGCAGCCGGGCCACACCGATCGCATTTGAGCTTGCTATTTCGACATGGCTCACAGTTGAGGATTTTGCGGGAGCGCTTAGTCAAGGGAGCCTGGTCTTGAGGAGCAATGGAGGTCTCGCCTGACTCGAGCATACCATAACAACGGGCTTGAGGGGGGAGGGATGAGTGACGTTAAATATTGGGAGGAGATAAAGGCGTACAACGTCTTGAGCGCTCAAGAGGGAGATCGGGGAGGGAGATAAGTGGGGGCCTAGTTGGGTAAAGCAAGGGATGAGACATGAAGGTTGTCGGGTTCTCGGGAGAAGTCCAGACCTTCAATATTATAGGCAGCCCGAAGAAAATAAGAGTGTGCGAAGCAAGGAAAGGACGGCAGCAGGTCTTATCAGCCTATTACACTGGTCTCGGCAGGATACTGTAAAAGAAAAAAAATATATTGCCAGAGATGAGTCTGTAACGTCGTGCGAACCATAATTAAGTTGCCAAGTTGGTTTCCTTGATGCCCGCATGGCACCGGGCTCCGGATGTGCCTGATTAAGTGAATATGCTTCGAGATCGAAGCTGAGATCTTAAGATCTGTACTGGATTTTTTTTATTTTATATCAATACCGTGCAGTACCAAGGAGAGGGACCGTAGCGAGACTTCGTCACCTTTTACAAGACCGACGCCGAAGATGGATGGCTACCAAACGATCACGTGGCGGCGCTCTCGGTCTTCTTTTCAAATAAAATAGCTTACTTAATCGACGTCTTCGCCGCCACGTCTCGAGTCGCGACGCGATGCTCGGATCCAGTCAAGCTCGCCAACTTCTTTCTTCCTTGCGTTTGGACCCTCATCATGGCGCGCTTCTCTGCCACCTCAACCCCATTGACATCACGGTCGCAAACCAGAACTGGGAATAAGAAATTTGGCCCCGGCCCTGGCTCCATCGTGGACATTGCCGGTCGCAAGCTGAAACTATCCCCCGTTATTGACACCTTATTTCTATGGATGACCGAGCGTCATGCTATTCACCAACGTCGTCTCGCAGGGCAACCATGGCCGTGGACAGACGATCCTATTTTTCGCCAGCATGCCTTCACCAACGTTTTCCGTGTCTATGATCGCGTCACTCAGTACATCATTTGCAACGTCATTGGCCAGGGCGACCAAGACCTTCACGAAACATGCTTCCGCGTGATTCTCTTCCGCTGTTTCAATCGCATTTCCACATGGGAATTACTCCTGAATCACTTTGGGGACTTAACGTGGCGTGACTTCGACCTCGCCGCATACGAAGCCGTTCTCTATGAGGAGTACAGGCAGAACAACGTGCTTTATGGGGCTTCCTACATCCTCCCAGCACCAGAGCTCGGGGGGACATCTCTTGGGGGAGCGAAGGCCAATTATGCGAATCATTTGCGTTTGCTCAAAGTGATGATGGACAGTGACCTTCCTGGTCAGCTTGGTCAACTGTCCGAACTAAGCGATGCTTGGGAGCGGATCTCTTTGTATCCTAGTATGGGTGCATTCCTTTCCTTCCAGTACGTCTCCCCCCTTTCATGTGACCTCTTCCCTCGCCTGACGTCTGCAGGCTTCTCCTCGATCTTAATATGATCCCAAGCCTAAGCTACCCCGAGGACTGGGCAATCTGTGGTCCGGGTGCGACGTCGTGCCTGGCCAAAATCTTTGGCCCTGAAGTGAACGGCGTATATGGAGAAGCTCTTGCGTGGTTACACAAGACACAGGATCTTCACTTCGCCCGTCTGGGTATCTCCCGTGAGCGCCGTCCGCGCATCGGCTCCACTCATCAACTCTCGCTCGTCGATTTCGAGCACTCACTCTGCGAGTGTGATGTCTATTCACGCAAAGCGCATCCTGGCATCAAGGGTCGTCGTCTGCATATCGCTGGTAAACGTAACTTCTCTTCGAATCGTCCTCCTCCTCCCTCCGCCGTTTTGCCGAGGGGATGGCTTCCAACGGTTGCAGCTATCCGTGCAAGGGCATTTGCCAAGCGCGCCGCTCCACCCCCTGTTGACCCATTAGATCCGGACCCCTCATGGACGTTATCACATATCGTAAAGCAAGCACCAAGCTCAGATGGGAAGACTGTCTACCTTGTTCGCTATGAGGGTTATGGCCCTGAGGATGACCTATGGCTCAGTGAGGTGGACTTAGAGGATGCCTCGGAGTTGCTTACACAATGGCGAGATTTTCTAGAGAGGGTCAACTCGAGCATTGCTGCTTGTAGGGTGGGGTGATACTGTACGAGACTTTCGTTTGGACAGGACCCTTCGGTCAAACACAAAACTTTTTTACTCACCTCTGGCTATATGAACTTAGTTGACTAGCATTTGTGGCAGGGCCCTCTTAGTGCTCTTGCAGCTCCAAGCCGACATTTTTCTATCTTGGGAGATAAAATAGTTAAAAATATGAAAATATTTGTGGAGATAGATCACCTTAGAAGCTGAGGGGCCCTCTGTCAACTCTAAGCAGTCCAAGCAGCAGTTCCTGAGTTGGTGTGTTGGTGGCTGTGTTAGCTGAGCTGAGCCACCTGTAGCCAGTCTGCGGCTTGGCTTACTGAGTTGAGTTGGTTCAATCAGCTCATTGAGCTGGTCTGAGCCTAGCCAGCCAATCAGCTGGTTTGAGCACGGCTGTGGCTTGAGCTGGCTAAGTCTTTATGTTGCTTAGTCACACAGATCAAGTTCACACAGAAAGATATGCATTCACGTGTGATACACCAGAGTCAATCAAACCACAAACAATGCTGAGTGGTATAGAAGGCTGGTTAACAGAATTAATTGGTCACATAATAACAGTAGAACAGAGTTTGCATGAAATAATGTGAAGCTGATATATCCATAAGAGCCCGTCCGGCGCACGTTCTGCCGCGTGCAGCATCAGCCAAAAAAAAGAATGCGGCCATTACGTTGTCGGACCTGGCAACGTGACCGTTCGGTGCACTTTGCCGCGTCCGACCGCGGCCTCAGCCGCGTCCGACCTCCCTGCCAAAAATAAAAAGAGGTCCAGAGGTCTTTCTTTTTGTTGCTGCACTTGACAAGCGTGGCCACGACGTGTCTGTGACCATACAATACATTATGTAATGTCTCAATTATACTACTGTAAACCTGTGGCTCCTCACGCTGCACGCAAGTCTTTCAAGGCATTTGTGCTTATTTGTGTGATGAGAACTACAATACAATATTATGAGAATCTTTACTAGTAGTATGTCAGGACGTGAATGGGTGCAAGGCGCGTGAGTGCAGGTTCATCTGGTAGACCTCGTCTGCAAGGAGCACGAGGCCGTGCTGCTTGCAGAGCCGCACCACAACTTACATCATTGCACACTGGGGTTGGCCATAAGGGTGGCCATGTACAGCGGGTACAGCGGGATCGGGATGAGGATGCCAGCATGGGGGTTGGAGATCAGCGTCAAGATGAGTAAAGTCACGTCCACAGATGTGCCGGCAGTCAGGAAAAATGTGGTTCGGATCGGAGGCATGGCCATCGTGCTCTGGATGACTGGGTCCTTGACTGGGTCAGAGAGGTCGCTGGGGGTGGTAGAGGGACTGGGATGGTGCGGGAAAGATCACGGCATCGTAAAAACGAGGGGACCGACCTTCAATGAAGTTGGCGACATTTTTTCCGGATGTTGAACGCGGGACTGTACCCAATGTCACTTAATCGGGTATGCGATAAGATCAAAATTAACTATATTATGCACAACAAACATAACCAAACTGTCACAGTGGCTCACAAAAAAAAAAGGTATTGCCGCACTTGGCCGACAAATGCGTTCGGAAACCCAGCCAGAAAAAAATTGCCGCCGGGTGCGGCCTCTTTCTGGCACCTGCGCGACCGAGGTCGCGAGCGGCCATGACCGAGCTGCGAATTTACGCCGGACGGGCTCTTAGTAAAAAAAGTCAGTC
>QFDV01000453.1:10447-30119 GCA_003315845.1 Lactarius trivialis
AATCTGTCCGAGATGTACCGCAGGCGTTCCTTGAGCACGTCGGGAACGCGTGCATTCGCAAACTTGGCATAGATCTCGTGGAACCGCGCCACTTGGTCCGGCGGGAGATCTTCGTGGTCCCACTCGACGTCAGCGTGGCCCGAGCCGATCCCTTCTGCGAGGATGCTGAGCGTCTGTTGGAACACGTCCACCACGTCCGTATCGGCCCAGCTAGCGACAAACGTATCAAACTCTCCCGACGCGAGGGAAATGACGTTTGCGAGATCGATGGCGCCTTCGCGGTCAAGCCAGTCCCTGACCTGTTCGCCAGTAGCGCCGAGGATATACGACAGGCAAGCCATCTCCTCCGTGATACCTGCAAAGTCTGTGCGCGAAGCGATGTCGCTTGCCAGCTTTTTGACGATCAGCGAACCAAAGCAGCGACATAGCAGGCGGGTAGCGGGGTCCGGTTCTGTCTGGATCCAGCCGATCACTTCGGGACTCGCGAAGATGGCGCGGACATACGGAGCCAAGGGCACCTCCGAGTTCTCGGGAAGATTGTATGCCCTGAGACAGTACCACAGGCTCTTCAGGCACACGCGCAGGCGGTTGTTGCGTTGATATTCGGTGAGAAGCGAGGCTCCGGGTAGGCACGTCCCGAGGAGCTCTCGGAGACGGGATCCGAGGATGGGGTCCGATGTTGGCTGTTTGGACATGAGGGAGAGCATAGCCGTGGTCGCGTTGGGCGCAGCGCGAGAGTCGAAGAATCCCGGCATGCGTGCGGCGAAGTCTTCGAATTCCCTATCTTCATCGAGGGTGGTGAGTGTCCAGTGAAGCGCGCTCGCGTCGACCGTCGGTGGTGCTTCCATGGCGCTGAGTACGACGCTCCACCGTAGGCCATGCACGAATCGCTCGTAATGGGTGAGGACCTTATCTTCGAGCATCGCTCTCCACTTGGTAGGCCCATGATTCGGGGATCCCCGCACATCCGGGTGGGACCGCTGCCAGACCTCCAGCAACAATCCATGGAATATGCCCTCGACCGCCTTGGCAGCAGAAAAGAGACTGGACGCAGAAAGCTGGAATGAAAGGTATGTGAACCCGGACAGAGGCGTGCGATATGGGCAGTTGAGGTGCAGGTTTGGTAAGAGCGTCAATATCGCGTACATGAATGTGAAAACCACAACGCAGCCGAGGGTGGTGAAACCAATGACCTTGTTGATGGGGAGAAGGAACTCGATGAGACCGGCGAAGAAGAGGAAAACGGAGCTGTGCAAGAGGAAAGGCATCGCCTCGACTGCTTGCGACATTCCGAACCTATCAATGCCTTCGAACATGTACGCCCGAATACGCGCCTGCTTTCGGGGTGCACCACGGTGCTGCGCATAGTTTAGATATCTTCGGGCCCATTGCTGCATTAACGTTGCGAGGAGCGCGCAGGACAGGCTGAGGACCAAACTGAGGAACCACATCACGTTGACCCTGACAATAGAAGCTGGTGCTTCGAATGGGGTGTTCTGCACTACGACGGGCACTCCGGTGGAGATGTTGACGAGCTGGCTGAGCAACGCGACCGTCTGATCGCCCGAATCGGGGGAGAGTTGGGGAAGGCTTAGCGTGATGAATGTCGCGACGATGGCTGAGAAAAGACCGGTCTTCAACGCTTTAGTTTAGACATGGAACCGATATAGAGCGAGGTTTTAACACTCACGAATACAAGGACTCCGCCCGTATCTTCGGTCCAGTTTTTAGTTATCTGGTCATCCTCCTTCTTAGCCTCGGTTAGATACATGGTCCACAGCTTGCCCGAAGGATCTCCATAGTTCTCGGCTAGACGATAGATGAGGGAAGGGGCTCGTCAAACAATGAGCGGACATACATACCGGAGGTTCGAGTTTTATTAGTTTGGATTCCACGCTGTTTCTCGCCAGCAAGCTCGCCAGTGTCGTCAATCCGACGCTCTTCAATGTCCCTCTGGGCCTCATAATCTTCGGATGGGGGCATTTTAGGTGTCAGGAAAGTAGTTGACGCAAGGAAGGGGCCTCTGGACTAGCGAAAAAGGTGAGGCTGTTTAAGGTCAAAAGATCCCAGGAAACCATTGGGCCCCCAGCTGATCATCTATCCGTTTACTGTAAGCACGAATAAACCTGTCAACCAAGGAAACGTGACCCACGGCCTGTGGGACCTGATTTAACCCGATATCACAGCTTATGGCTGAGAGTACAGCTCCCACTGCATTTAGTGCGGCCGCATTGTGGTCGCATTGCTTAAAGTCCAACCCGATGAATGAAAAAGACCTGAGTTGGGCACATCCGAGCGAGCGGACTTTGACGCAACTGGTGGGTGTGTTGATCATTATCACAAATGGGGGAGAATTAGCGTCCTCGTGTGAGCTTCGTTTCGGAACGTTTTCGGAGCGTGCTGATAGTTATGTAACTTTGGGGATTGAGATCAGTCACATGAACACAAGAGGGGAGGATGCGATCAGTGTAAACAAGCCACCAAGTCAGTCAAGAGAGAACGCTACTACTACAGTAGTATGGCCGAGTGTTTTATTTCACTTGGGCGTCACCGGGGTGTGTGACAGTGTGCGACAACCCCGCGGCTGCGGATAACTCTTACCTACGAAAGCAGACGTAGTTCGCGAAGTTTACGCTGTGTACGTTGAATACGGAGACGTATTCACCGCCCACGCTTCTCAAAAATCCAAAGCTTCTCCGCTTTCTTCATCTCCAATAAGCCCCAAAATCCCTGCAGGCCTCTTTCCCTCACAAGCCCCAGTACATCGCGGTGCACCTTCCACCTTTCGAACCCATCTATGACATCGATGATCTCCCACCGCCCAGCCGGTAGCGCGTCCCTGCTCTCCGCAATCACGTGCGTGAATGCGGAGCCGTAAGCGATATCGGCCGGCGTGAGGTTCTCGGTCTTGTTGTAAACCCACGGGTGGTAAGTGGTGGGCGGAAGGACGCCCATGCGCTCGCGGTATGGCGGGGCGTGAGTGTGGAGGAAGAGCGAGGCGCCGCTCTGCGCTGCGAGGTTTGCGACGTGGACGTGCACTGTCACGGTCATTATTAGTTGGCCGATCGGCGCATTTCACAGGTAAGCTTACCGTGTGCAGAGTCTGCGTAGCGCTCGTTCAACAGTGTGAGAGCGGCGCCGCCTGGGTAGTTGGCCATCGATGCGCGCGTGAGGAGAACGGTGGCGATTGTGTTGAGTGCGAGAGTGCCTGCCACCGTTAGGAATGCCAGCTTGCCCCAAAGGCTTCCCTTGCGCCTGTTCAACCTATTTTTACCCGTCTCAGCTTCGTGACGTAACGATGCAGTAAAAACATACAGGGTCCGGGCGCCATGCGCCGCGGCGATGTTCAATAGTGGCACAACGTACACAACGAAACGCCACTCTTTGTGCCCGAGGAAGCTCAGGAGGAGGATGAAGAGAAGAGCGGGTCGGACGAGTGCCCGGATACGGGCGTCTTGTATGAAACCAATCGGGATGAATAGCTCGGTCGACATAAGAAGGCGCGGGAGGAAGGTTGTGAGATAAGTCCAGAAAGGAGATACCTGAGCAGGATGAGATGGCGCAATAACCGAAAGAGGACGATACCTACACCCCACTCGGCGCTCTTGCCTTCATACACGTTGAAATATATGCTAGCAAACTCGGGCCAGAGGGGCCATTGGTCCCAAAAGTATGAGTCGATTAACACCGTCAAAGCTGCGAGTATGTCAACGCGTGCGGATGCGTGCGTAAAGAAAAGCGACAAACCAACGGATACTAGACCGGAGAAGAGGCCAACTTTGATGAGACGGGTGAGAGAGATCCTGCCATCTAACAAGAATTGGATAGCGAAGGAACCTAGGAGAGCGGCAAGTTCTGCGCGGATCACCACCGCAGCAAATGTCAGTAGCGCCACGGCCCGAGTCGCACGACTGGGTCCATATTCTAACACTTGATAGAGCGCGAGGTTCACTATGGACAGGTGGCATGAAGGGATGGTTGAACTGATTGTTCAGGCGTATAACCCACCTAATGGAAGCGCAAACATGTTGGGCAACGTCCGTCCCATCCAGAACGGCAAGTGGAATTGGCTCACGGTAATGAGGGTAAACAAGACGGACGTCGAGCTCCCAAAACGACGTGTGACCGCGCGTCGAAGGAAGCAGAGCCCTAGAGCATTTATGCTTGCGAGGACGAGGCGGACTGGAATGTATCAGACGTAGCACGGTGGAAAGAGAGGGAAAATACGAACTGACGATTTGGAGGTCAAACTTGGTGGTGATGAGGGAGAGGTCATTCGCTAGTCGGGCGGCATGGTTGGAGAGCCAAGCCAAGATTATGCTTCCCAAAAATGAACGGGGTATCGCTCCGGGAAAGACTTTGTGGTCAAACTAGGGCGGGTATTCACGTCACGGGTGGGACCAGATGACGATGGGCCCGAATCGCACCTCCAGAAGTGCACTGGGATTAACACCGCGGAGAAGGATATCATGTATGGCGTGGAGGTTGAAGCTCTCTTCGACCTTTGTGTAAGGAGCCAGCAGAACATGTGTCCATGCGACTGCGAAAATGAGGGTGTCTAACACGAAGCCCATGCTAACCCTGGGCGTACTGTAGTGATGACTGCGGAGGGAACAAACATCAGAAAAAGCAGGGAAATGGGCGGTGATGCTTGCCTCTGTAGTCAGTCCGGACCGTCGGAAGCAGTTGACGCGACCCCGACCCGCACGGTTACCTCCGACGAAGCAATCCTTTCCCACTGACTGAACCTTGGTACCCACTCTTCATCTCAATCATGTACCTCAGGCGAAGGGCAACATTAATCGCCCTTTTGCTCTCACTAAGCGTTAATGCAAAGTCAAGAAGAGCCAATAGCTCGACCCATGACGTTTCAAGCTATCAGCTATCGGTCCGTCGGTTCGTATGTGTGCTGTGACGATTTCGTTGACCATCCTACGCTCCCTAATGCCATTAGGCGTTTGAAAACCTCGCTCCTCCAAGAGGTATGTGTGCTTTCCAACGTATCCCTTCGTCACTTCCTAACACCACCTCATTTTTCAGGGAAATGTCCTCCCTGCTTCAACTGCGTACTTCCAGCATTTACATGTGGCCAATATGGAGAATGTGATCCATATAATGGTCAATGCAATTGTCCACCTGGGTGGGGAGGCATCGACTGTTTGACACCACGTATGTGAACTCGTATCAGGAGACCTCGCTTAGGATTCACTATCTATGCGCAGAATGTGACTCTCTTGCGGATGGAGGAGAACGGCACCTGCGCGAAGATGGAAAGAACTGCGAATGCAAAGAGGGTTGGGGAGGAATCAACTGCAATGGTCTGTCTCCCTGTTGTCCTATAGCTCAGTGTTATTTAACTCTCTCCAGTCTGCCAAACCGACAACTCCTGTACAAATTTCCCCATTCGCGGCAACATCACCGACTTGGATGCTGCGGACTCGGTAAACATGACGTGTTACAAAGGCGGCGAGACCATCTTCAGTAATCACCAGTTCTGCGATGTTACCAGTACGCATATATCACACCCGCTATGAGTCTTAACGACTCATGCGACGCAGACCGCAAGATCCTTGATATGTTACCTGGTCGCCCTCCACAGGTCACCTTCAGCTGTGACAAGACGGTCGCGACATGCGATTTCCAATTTTGGACCGCCCAGGTCGAATCTTTTTACTGCGCACTCGATTCGTGCAAGACGGAAGTAATCCCGGGATACGATACCAACACTACCTCATACAATTGCGAGAAGATCAGGTGTAGCTGCGTGCCGGGGCGATTCATTTGCGGTGAAGACGGTAGCGTTGGTACGTACTTAGCTTATCGTCGTTGGTTCTGTGCTGAAACGAGGATAGACATCGGAGATTTCTTGAAAGAGGAGATCAAGGGACCTGCCTCATTCAGCTGCAAGACCGGCGCCGGATGTAAATTCGAGGAACCAGCGATGAATCAATTGATCAACGACATCTTTGGTGACCGATACATCTCATTGGATTGCGAAGGTGGAGAATGTCTGCACTACAGTCAAGTTCCTGGTTACATCGTGCGTCTGGAGGTTCTCCTTACTTGACTTTTTTTGCATTAATCGTCTTTTTTGCAGAGACCACCAAAACCAAACAACACGCAGTGGATTGCCTTGAGCGTGGCCGGAGCCGGTTTGACTGCAGTTTTGATCTCAGCGGGTATGTGCTGTCGTCGATGTTTTCGTTTTCGTTCCAATAACACCCCTCAAAAAACAGTGCTCTGGTACGCTGGTCGTGCACGAAAGTCCGACATTGGCGCGATCCGCCTACCGGATGCGGAGGTCTCACAACTGATGGCCGATCACGTCCCAGCAACGCTTCATTTCTCGAACATTTCCTACACTCTCAACGGCCGACCCATCCTCGAGGGCATCACCGGCTCCGTGCGCCCGGGTCAGGTTCTCGCAATCATGGGCGCGTCCGGCGCTGGCAAGTCAACCTTCCTTGACATCCTCGCGCGCAAGCGCAAGCGCGGTCTGGTTGGTGGAACGACCCTCGTCAACGGCCGCGAAGTCTCCGATGCAGATTTCAGAAATGTCATCGGTTTCGTGGACCAGGAAGATACGCTCATGAGCACCCTCACTGTCTATGAGACTATTCTGTATTCTGCGCTGCTGCGGCTGCCGAGGGATATGAGCATCGAAGCAAAGAAGTATAGAACGTTGGAGACGATGAATGAACTAGGTATTCTCAGTATCAAGGATTCCAGGATTGGGGACTCTGGTGCGTGTGTATGCTATCTTTTGTTACGCATTGATTAAGTTCCCCTAGGTCATCGTTCTATATCTGGAGGAGAGAAACGCCGCGTCTCCATCGCGTGCGAACTCGTGACTAGCCCATCCATCCTGTTCCTTGATGAACCCACTAGCGGTACGTTTGGAGGGGTAACACCAATGTTCATTTTTCACAAGGCATTTGCAGGCCTAGACGCGTACAATGCCTACAACGTTGTTGAGAGTCTCGTCTCACTCGCGCGCAACTACGAGCGCACTGTGATTTTCACGATTCATCAACCTCGCAGTAACATCGTTGCTCTTTTTGATCAGCTCGTGCTTCTCGCACAGGGACATCTTGTGTATGCCGGAGAATTTGGAAAGTGCCAGCCCTATTTCGATTCCATCGAACAGCATTGTCCTCCAGGGTTCAATATTGCGGATTACCTCAGTGCGCATGTCTGCCTCCATGCATCAGTACCACCTACTTAACGATCCCATGCAGTTGACCTCACCGCATCCGTCGAGAAGGAGTCAAAAAAAGGGTCTGGAACCTCCTCAACTGCTGTGGTCTCGCCGAGCGGCGAAGTAACAGCGTCTGCCTCTTTACGCGATGAGGAGCAAGCGCTCCTTCCCCCACGTCACGAATCGCGCATCGCCAGCGCCGGTCAATCGTCCTCTTCCGCCGACGACGAAACCGAGCTGCAAGTACGACGGAATGGCGAAGGCACCGGCGACGGAAATGGCGAAAGCTTCCTGCGACGCAAGACCTCGCAGCTGCTCGAAGTGATCTCGCTCAGTACTACACATGGCGACTCGGGGCCGCAGCTCACCTCTCACGTCTCTGCGCTCGTCGATGCATACGCTGCAAGTGACATCGCCGCCGGTATCCGTGAAGACATTCGTGCTGTCGCGCAGCCTGCACAGGGCCCTGAAGGTAGCGACGAGTTGCCGGACGTGGTGGTCGAGAGCACACTATTGCGCGGGCGCAAGCGCGCAACGTGGACGACGCAGTTCCGGATCCTGAGCGGCCGGGCGTTCAAGAATATGTATCGCGACCCAGCACTTTTGACTTTCCAGTATTCAGCATCGATTGCGGCGGCGTGTGAGTCGTCATCCCTGCCCTGACCGCGCCTATCGTTTGCTGAGTCTATCTCCCCACCCTAGTGCTCTGTGGACTGTTCTACCACAACGTGTCGGATGATATTGGTGGATTCCAAAATAGATTGGGTGAGGCATCCCCCTGGTTCTGATTTGGGATGTATTGCGCTGACGCTTGTGCAGGCGTGTTTTTCTTCACCTTGGCCCTGTTCGGCTTTTCGTGCTTGTCGAGTCTTGGGCTGTTTGCCAATGAGCGAATTCTCTTCATGCGGGAAAGGTGCGACCTCGGAACCCTAACCCTCATTGCACCTCTACTGACACTACCAACAAGATCAAATGGATATTACTCTTCTTTCACCTACTTCACGTCCAAGGTAGGCCTGATTCATTCTATTCTAAGACGCCACGGCGACGCTGTCCCGTCTAGATCCTATTTGACATCCTTCCGCTGCGCGTTGTGCCGCCGTTGCTCTTCGGAGGCATCGTGTATGGACTGGTCGGCTTCGTTCCGACAGTGACAGCTTTCTGGAAGTTCATTCTCACCCTCGTTCTCTTCAACCTGACCACGGCAAGCGTGATTTTGCTCATCTCCATCGCATGCGCCAACACGAGTGTCGCGAGTCTGATTGGCACCTTTGTCATGTTGTTCAAGTGAGCGCTCACGCAAAAAATGTCATTGGATGACCGAACTAATTTGTTCCGTAGCTTGCTATTCACTGGTCTCTTGATTAATCGCTCGAAGGTCAAGCCTTATCTACAGTGGTTGCATACCGTCTCGTTCTTCCATGCTGCATTCGAGGCACTCGCCGTCAACGAGCTTCGCTTCCTACAACTCAAGGAAGACAAGGTTAGTAGTATCCTTTCCATTCCTTGCGCCGGATTAATCTGACGCACGATGCAGTACGGAGTGGAGCTCGACGTCCCGGCGGCAACGATCCTTTCTACGTTCGGGCTGCGCGCTCAATCGTTCTGGTGGCCAAACATCACGTTGCTGGGCATTTTCTTCGTCACGTTCACCGCCTCAAGCTTTGTTGTACTGCACTTCTTCGTCCGCGAGAGGCGGTAACCTCCCGCCACCAGAAAAAAAGCGCTATACCCTGTTTCAATTGCCCACATACCTCACGATACCTAGTAGAGTGGGTTATCTCGAGCGACTTGATCTGGTAAAGCAACTTCATGTACATTAGTCACAACTGCGCTTTATAAAGTATGGACTATTCCAATGTTGTTTTCTTCCCTTGTGCTTTCGGAAGAACTGCTTCCCCACTCGGGTCGGATATCTCGCGCTGACGTCAGTTTCAGACTGTACACGAAGTTATCATCAACCGGCTAGTGAACTTAGACCGAAACTGCACTGCAAGCCCGGCGCGCAATGCGTCACCAGTCTGTTCTGGAACTGTCTGCATATATGTCATTGTGTGAACCTGGGCAGACCACGAACTTGTTACACCTCCAACCAAGATGCTCCTCGCCGCTTCTTCTTTTATCATCGGTGTTCGCCCGCGCGCGGTGACCACTCCGGTGCGACTCTGTAACCTGAGCGGGACTTGGGGCAAGATGAGCATGCGACGTGAAGACCTTTCTCTTACGCCAGCATCGTCGACCCAAGCGGCAAGGAAGACCCATTGGCTATCGACCGTGCGCGTACCCGGACTCCGCGCGAACCTCACAACAAGACCTCGGCCCATAATAAAAGCGCATCTTTCCCCCATTCGCCGGGACTTATCCCACCCAACAACCATCGTCCCAAAGCCCCCCGTTCCCACGGTGACGAGCGTCCCTGTCATACAGCCGCCTCCGGCTGCGGTGCTGCCGCCCCCGCGCCCAGAGTCGCCCCTCGCGCACGAGCGTCGCGGAGCGGGGCGAAACGTCCCGCCTCCGTGCATCGTCAGCTCCGACACCACACACACGCTGTCCATTACGCTGCCGCGCCCGGGCGGCGCGGCGCTGGCCCCGGAGATGGTCACCGTTTCTGCGCGGCGCGGAGGGCGGCTCGCGGTGGTCGCGGACGCGTGGCATCTGGAACACGATTGTGAGTGGGCCATTTTTTTTTTGCATCGCGGAATCTCATTCATTAATTTTTACATTGAGCAGGTCATTATGAGTGGCACGTTGCTTTGCCTCCGAGAGAGGTCAATCTGGAGGCCGTACGAGCACGCTTTGGCGAGGATGGGACTTTGGTTATCGATGTGCCGAGAAGACCGCCGCGGTCGGGCACTCGCTTTGTCTGAGACTCGAACGCTACGATAAGGAATGCAGGACAGGATAGTTAAATTTGTCATTAAGTGCTAGAATAGAATCGTCATTACGGGTTTTCAACTTTTTTTCAGCGTTGGTAGGCTGGAGGCCGCGGGTTGCGCCGCGGGTTAATTAAGTCAACGTACCTTGCAACGTAACATTGCAACGTACCATTGCAACGTACCATTGCAACGTACCCTTGAAGAAACAGCCAAGTTCATTTGTGATATGAACAATTTCGGGAACAGTTCTTGTCAGTGCCATACTCGGTTCCGCAAGTATAGCACGATTGGTGCCCTGTGCGTTTCTATAGCGTTTCTATACTTCCTGGTTACCGAGCCCACCACCATTCCATCGCCAGAGTGTCCGCATACGGGTCCTAGACACACAAACCAGTGGCGGGGAAGAACGAAACACTTGGATACAAATGGCCTTGATTCGCCAACGTGCCATGCCACTGCCATGCTCGTGAATCCACACCAAGAATCAAAGCGGCACTCGGACAACCTCCTCGCACGTGACCGGTAACCTCTCACGATGCCGGCGGCGGATTAAATTAAATTTCCCAAGGTGCATGATCTGAATCTCCGAGTCGCATCAAGTCACCATCTCCAGCTAACTACGGTTTTTAAACTTTATACGATCGAGCGGTCTCCAGCGTGGTTATGAAGTACCATGTGTACTTTTCCTTCCATTTTCGGTTTGGGGTTTGGCCATTGCACGAACGCCTCAACACACAAGATGCTTCGACCACACGACCGTGGGCATCGAACCACGGTATTCCAGCGCCCGTCATATGAACATTTCTAATCGGGCATCTTTAGATGGACCATCAAAGCTGCGATTCAGCTGCTCTGTGAAAGCAGGCTCGTCACTGGACAGGCCCATGTGTGTCGAGTGAGAATCTGGCTCGGGCCGTCTCTCTGCCGGACTTCGAAAGCGGATTAACACCAATCTTGTCCTCATACACATGAAATCGTTATACTCTCCTCTAACCCCGGCCATTCGCGGTGGTGCGTGCCGCTGCCAGCACATCATGATGTAGACCCTCTTTTTAGTTCCATCTCGCGTACCATTCGAAAATTTGCGATTGGTTTTCCATGTTTGGTATTGGACAAAGGTTAGCCGGGACAAGATTCCCTCGAGGGGGTAGACCATTCCCAGGGCTGCTATGTATACTCTTCGTTATAAGAGTAGACCCATAGGAATGCTCTCCTGTGGCGATCTTTGCCTGGGTCAGACGTCTTTGCGGCTTTTGTACACGCCTCTAGTCAAGCATGACGCTCCTTGGTACCTTTGGTTTGCTCCTTGTGGTCTTTTCCGTCCCTGTCCTCTCTGCGCCGTCAAGCCCGACGCATGCGAATAATATCACGCAAGCTGCGTATAATATTATGAGAAACGACAACGTGCGTATCCCTGTCCTCGATCTCAGACTGTGTAAGCTAATCGTTCTTGCAGCTTGCCGTGTACGTCGTATGATTCCCTACAGAAAGCTCCGCGCCAATACTGACGACGAGAAGTTATTGGGGACAGGATGGCTCAGGAAACCAACAGGATATCGCTACTTATTGCCAGGACGGCACCATAGACAACGTCATCATCTCATTCCTGGACGTGTTTTTTGGAAAAGGCGGTGAGCCGGAAATCGATCTGGCGAATGTACGTATTCTTGTCCTTACAGAACGCTTTCAATACTTACAAGAGCAAAAGATATGCAGCGCGTCTGGCAGCTCTGTATTCCCCGGGACTGGTCTCGCAGACTGCTCTTTCATGGCTCCTCAGATCGAGGCGTGCCAGAAGAACGGGAAGATTGTCACGCTCAGCCTCGGCGGCGCAGACTCCAAGCCTGGTTTCTCCTCAGACTCGCAGGCCCAGTCATTCGCGGATCAGATATGGAATTCGTTCCTGGGCGGCTCGGGCGCCCCACGGCCGTTTGGCAGTGCCGTGCTGGACGGGTAAGCGCCCCTGCGTCCTCCCCCCTTTTGGACCTTGTTGTTGATACGTTGCGCGCGCGCGCCAGAGTCGACCTCGACATCGAGCAAGGATCGCCTTCAGGCTACGCCGCGTTTGTCAAGCAGATCCGCGCACGCGCGAAAGGTGCCAGCAAGCAGTTCTTCGTCACTGCTGCACCTCAGTGTCCATTCCCGGACGCGAACATCGGCGAGGCGCTGAACGGAGCGCCATTCGACGCCGTCTACGTCCAATTCTGTGAGTCTCATCCTCATCCTCACTCCATCCCATCCTGACCACCACAGATAACAACTTTTGCGGCCTGGACCAGCCAAAGGTTAGTTTTCATTTTCGTAGTCTTGGTGTCACGTGCTGAGTATGAATTTTTCAGGAGTACAACTTTGCCACATGGTGAGTGACGAGCGTCCGCGCCACGTGCGCCGCACTGATGCGGACGATGCGTGCAGGGACAAGTGGGCGAAGACGGTATCTGCGAACAAAAACATCAAGGTCTACATTGGCGCGCCTGCGAGCAAAAGCGCCGCGGGCACGGGGTATGTCGACGTTGGCACGCTGGCGAACTTCGCAAAGCAGGCGCAGAAAACATTCTCCTCATTCGGTGGTGTCATGCTTTGGGAGGCATCTCTGGCAGTCGGTCAGTGCGAATCCACTCACGATCCGGAGAGCACGCGTTTCTGAAATACGATTGATTGTGCCCTCAGCGAACAACAATTTCCACAAGTCGATAAAGACGGCGCTTTCGGCCGGCGAGCCACCCCAACCGTCAGGGACACCGACGACCCCCACGAGCATCCCCACGAGCACCACGAGCACCACCCGCAGCCTCAGAGGACCTCCTAAATATACTCCTAATCCCAGCCCCGTGCCGTCGCCTTTCGGGATTCCAATCATTCTCGACTTTCCATTCCCTTAGTCGCGCTTTCAAGATTTGGAACTATAGTTGACTATAGGACTCCAAAAAAGAAAAAGAAAAGAAAAGGAAGGTGGCCTACTGTTGCGAAGTGTATCGCAATCAACAAAAGTGTAATCGTACTGTATCATCCATTCATCGCGCATGACCTCATGACGCATGAACCCCAGATCTGTATTTTGTAGGTAGTGCACTCCCCTCGAAGACGTGTTATTTCCTTTATGCCCCAGGCGGGCCTTTATCTATGTTTTCCTTCGACGGTAATACACGTACTGTAGCCATTGTATGGTGACCACGATCTTATGCTATCATGCGCCGCCGTAGAGCGGGTCGGGAAGCTCCAGATCGACTTGCGTTCCTCTCGCGCGATTCGCCCACCATGGGCTAGGCCTGTGCGACTCGCCGACCAATGCGTAAGTTATACAGAAGATTTTTTTTACGCTTCCACAGGAAATCGCATCAGAGGGTGTTCCACCATGACGCAAGCGATATGACCTGCCCGTACTTGTATCTTGTATTACGTCCCCCCGACACGGGGTGTCGCTTTACGTGTCAATAAGATAACGTCTCGCCAGGAATCGCATTACGCTATTTCGCCTGAGACAATTCCCATGTATTACGAGCCCACGAATGTCGGTGCGTGTGCTTGCCTTATCCGGTACTACGTCCCGAAACTGCACAGTACGTACCCGCTACGGAGCGGTCGTCCCTGCGCCCCGAGCGTCCCGGGACTGATGCTGCGCAGCTGCCTCCTCTTCCCGTATCTCGCCCGCAGCGAACGGCCACACCGGTGGCCCATCTACGTCCGCCACTCCGCCCGTCACGCCCATCACCTTATACTCCCTACCCATCCCCGTGGGGTCCACGAGCCGTGCAGCTGCCTCAACAAGCGCGTCCGCACGCGTGGGAGAGGCCGCTGCGCGCCGTAGCGCGTCGACACGCGTGCCGATGCCCATGTGGAGGAGGAATGCGCGCTGCGATAGCGGGCCGTGCGGCGTCGCTGTTTTTTATTCGGATTGAGCTAAAATTGGTTTTATAGAGGGAGAGGAAGGGACGTACCTGTGCCCTTGAGCGCCTCGGCTAGGTACGCAAAGTCGACGTTGGCGGTGAGGTCCGCCTGCCCCGGGCTGTCGAATGGATCCGCAAGCGCATGTCCCTTGAAGGCCTGAGGGAGCGAGTGGTGAGAAAAAAAAAGGTCGCTCCTGGAGCGGTTCACGTACGCGGAATGAGTTGCCGACGGCGTGGTCGGCTCCGTAGTCTATGACCAACGCGCTGCCCCCCGCACCCTGGGAGACCAGTGTGCCGAGCTTGCGCGCGGTTTGGAAGGAGGCGGCGGAGACTTCGATGCGCGCGCCGATTGGGAGGGCCGCGAAGCGTGGTGAAGATGCGCCGAGTAACGTTGAGACTGGCGTAGGTTCCGGTGCAAGGACAGGGCGGAAACGCGTTTTTGGTGCTGATGCAGACGGGTCGAGGGAGGGCGAGGCTGAGGCTGGGGGTGAGACTAAGGGCGAAGGTGACGGCCTGAGGATAGTTTTGGCAGCCGGATCGTGGGTGGAGGTGAGCAAGACCTCTTTCCAGCCTTGGTGCGTTTTCTAGCAAGATGAGGATGCCATTTTACGCGATATAGATTGACGACACGTACTTCAATGAGATGGAATGGGAGTGCATCAAAGAACTCGTGTGCCACTAGCATGGTGTAAATGCCATCGGCCGCGGGGACATCGTCAATCGAGTCATGCCAATGTATTTTCAAGCCGTTTTTGCCATCCCACGACTCTAGTTTCTTTTGCTGCACGGCGCGGAGAGAGGGACTTGACTCCACAAAGTGGACGTGCTTGATAGAAGCGTAAGAATGGGGTAATTGTGACAAAGTCTGCAAAGTTTCGTCTGGTAAACGTAAAGTGTGCAGAAAAAGGGAGAAGCGCACCCGGAGAATGTCATCCATGAGTGTACCCATCCCGGGCCCAAGTTCGACGAGCTGAATATCGTGCTTCGCTCCGGTACAGACATATTGTGATAGTAACCATATTCCCAAGAGCTACGCGTCCACCGGACGGTTCATTATCGTCGTTGCTCAGAAGTATGGGCCACGCGCCTCACCAAATGCCTGGCTGATTTCTGGACTGGTAATAAAGTCACCCCGGGTACCAATTACCGCGTTCTTGGGGTTCATGTAGTAGCCCTCTATGGGGTGGGACAGGCAAAGTTGCATGTACGTCGCGTAGGACACGGGTCCATTTGCCTAAACGACTTCGTCAAAAAACAAAAAGACAGAAAGCCATTGAGACCAGACCTTGATGGTATCTAGTAATATCTTCTCAACTGTTGTCACCGAAGATGGCGATGACTGTAGATAGCGACGAGATAATAGAGTACGACAAACATTCCTGTGCCGAGCAAGAAGCATGTTGACTCGACCAGACGCTCGCTGCTGACTCGAAACGGTTCCGAGTCCGGACATCCACTACTACTTATACTCGACTACTTCGCTTCACTCTCCAAAAACCCATTCACTCCTCGTCAAAATGGCGACTCGTACGTTCGCAATCAACGCCACGCGCACTTTACTTAACCCATGGGACAGGTATCCAATTCGAAAACAGCAGCGACATCGGCGTGTTCGCCAAACTCACAAACTCGTACTGCCTCGCCGCCATCCAGGGCAGCACCAACTTCTACTCCGCCTTCGAGTCAGAACTCGGCGACGTGATCCCCATCGTGCACACCTCCATCGGCGGCACGCGCATCATCGGCCGTCTTACTGCCGGCAACCGCCACGGGCTCCTTGTGCCCTCGTCAACGACGGATCAGGAGCTCCAGCACCTCCGCAACGCCCTCCCTGACGCCGTCGCCATCCAGCGCGTCGAGGAGCGCCTCTCCGCGCTCGGCAACGTCATCACGTGCAACGACCACGTTGCTCTTGTGCACCCCGACGTCGACCGCGAGACGGAGGAGATCATCGCGGACGTACTCAAGGTCGAGGTCTTCCGCCAGACCGTCGCAGACAACGTCCTCGTCGGCTCGTACTGCGCGATTACGAATCAGGGGGGGCTCGTCCATCCAAAAACTTCCGTTCAGGACCAGGACGAGCTTTCCAGTCTATTACAGGTTCCCCTGGTGGTCCGTCACTCCGTCCCTCTCTCTGCGATGATGTTGCTGATGGTTGCTACCAGGCTGGGACCGTCAATCGGGGTTCTGATGTTATCGGCGCCGGCTTGGTCGTCAATGACTGGTGTGCGTTCACCGGTCTCGAAACGACCGCGACGGAGATCAGCGTTATTGAAGCGACATTTAGTACGCATCCTTCCCTTATTTTTTCTCTTGCTCCGCCCTTACCTATCTGACCTCCCCCTCTTGCAGAGCTTCAAGGACAAAATTCAGCTGCCGTCATCGGCGAGATGCGCGACGCGCTCATCGACAATTGGGCATGAGACCTACCACCCGTTTCAATCGTCGCCAGATGCCTCTTATTATCCTTGTCTTCGGAGTTGTCGTGCATCATCAATACCTGTATTTTTTGTACACTGCATCTACCAATTTTTGCGAGCAATGCTATCATCAGCAACCTCACGAGTGATAAAAAAATAACTACCCTTGAAGGACGGCCCGGGCCGTCTCGAAACTGCTCACTTAGTCTGAACGTCCAACTTGAAGTAAACGTCTCATAATTGCCGCCCAAGCTGTCCGTGAGATGTGAGGTCGCAGCATCTCTCCTATGCTTGGTAGACTGGTCACCGGTCGCTGGTAGTAACATCAAACGAAACTACGATTTTCTCTCGACGCTATGTCTCTCGATCTCTCATCCGAGTCCAACCTCCGATCTCTCTTCGAGATTGCTCTCAGAGAATATGAGAAACAGGCAGGAACAAACTTGCTCGACGATAGCCTTATCACCAAGCTGCAAATCTGCGATTCTGCAGATGTTATCAGCGCCGTCCTCCAAGAGCAAGCCCAGACGTTCAAGTTCAACAGGTTTCGAGGTGACGATAGAAAACTCATCACGTGACTGAAGCGGACTGTCCATGCATGCAAGGCATGCGCTATCCACCAGCGGCGTTCTCGGTGCATGCAGGCGTCGGTCTGGTACGTTGGAAACTATTGGCTTTGAATTACCTTTTTTTCTGACATTTTTTATGCAGCCATTTCCACCTACAAATGCCATCTTCGTAGGAATCGGTATCCTTCTCGCGGTATGTATTCTCATCGCTCTCAGAGCCTCATCAGTCAGGAGGACCTTACGATATCCCTTGTTTTCAGGCGATCAAGGACGTCACCACAAGCTACGATGTCCTTGTCGACCTATTCAAATCGACCGAGAACTTCCTGAGACGCCTCGATATTTATAGCAAGATCCCCCCTACGACGGCGATGACTGAGATCATCGTGAAAATTCTGGTCGAACTGCTTTCAACCCTTGCACTTGCAACGCAGCAGGTCAAGCAAGAGCGATTAAGTGTGTCTTTCTCTTCTTTGATGCATATTTCCTCGCTCAATGTGACTAGAGAAATTTGGAATGAAGCTTCTAGGAGAGAACGAGACTGAAGTGGTGCTGGAGAGGTTCGATCGACTGATCCATGAGGGAGCTCGGACAGTCGCGGCACAGACGCTGGAAGCTGTCAATGGACCTGTGAAGATGAAAGTGGTTATGGACGGTTCGTGGCTTGTGCCGAAGACTGCGATCCCATACCCTGAGCGTTTGTATCACAGGCAGAAAGACATCAACTCGACAGGCCCTAGGTGTGCCTCGTTCGTCGTCAGATAATTTCCCCTGCTATCCTTTGTCACCAGTTTTGATGCAGCAAATTGCGAGCGACATAAACAAATCTCAACGTTCAAGTTCGTGGTCTCCTTACATCCCCATTTCCCGGGCCGATTGATGAATCCGACAACGTTTACAGGTGACCAGCTGCAAAACAAGTCCCTACAGTGGCTTTCTCCTGCGCCCGTCAAGCAACTACAACGTCGCGTGTGAGGCCTACCACGATGGAACTGCGACCTGGTTCACTCAAAGCACCACTTTCCGCGAATGGGAAGCGTCAGGTTCGCTGTTATGGATCCACGGGAAACGCATGTTTTTTCCACATTGCTTTAGCTCCGCTCGTTTCTTTTCACCGACACATGAAGTAGTTCCTCAATTATTCAAGAAGTCACGGTTGCAACGTTGTGCGATGACGGGTTAGCCACGATGGCATATTTTTTCTTTGATTTCAAGGACACCGCAAAGTGAGATGCCAGTGCCGCGCGCTCGTCTCTTGTTGTCCTTCGCTGTCCTTAGTGCCGTAGTTCCGTTGCTGCGCGTGCAGCAATGTAAACCCCCTCCCTCTGCGTGCGGGGGGGCGCTCACACAACTTTCATTGTAACAACACGTTTTTCGTTCGCCCCGATGACTGACCGTAAATGTGGTTCACGTCAAATTCAGGCTGCAGTGGTGATATCCCTCGAGAACTTGTGACCTTGAATTCCAACCAAGCGCCGTGGTCACGAGGGCAAGGATGGGACGGATGGGCTAAAATCCACACCTGCGGAGACATCACCGTCGTAAGAACCCCCCTCAAGAAAACACGAAGTTGTCAGACCGACAATGAGTGATAGATTGCTCAGGTTGGAGCTTTAAGTTTATTCTCACAGCTGGAGTTTACGTTTGCGATGTCCACCCATGTACTGTACTATTTTGACCAAGTGTTCACACTTTCGGGAATTTTTCAGAAATTTTTTGCTCAAAATTTTTCTTTTGATTTAAGGTGAATAAAAAAATATAGTTTTTTTTCAATCTGACACCTGACATGAACACTAGGTCGTAATAGTACAGTAGTGGCATCAAGCTGGTGCCAGTGTCTGTTGGTTTGCCTTCTAGGCCTCACTGGCTGCAGTTGTACCCCAGCTCTCTATGGTAGGCTGATTTCATGTTAACACACCTGCTGATTTGATATGAGAATGCCGCCGCCAATGTCAACACCAACATCAACACCCAGTTGTACAACTGTAATGCATAGTGCGTGATGATGATGAACCATTGTTGTTATCAGACTAAAAAGGAAAGTACATTGTTGCAGCGGTTCTAATCTAGGTGTTAATACAAGTACTCCAGCTGTGACCATGCATGAAAGTAGAAAAATCCAGGCGAGTTTCATGTGCACCTGAAACCCAGATATTACCTGGGCGGTAGAGACCTGTCCTATGTACTGGTGGGATCCACATTAGAAGTTTGTCCTCATTGTTACTACCACATATCCATCCCTCATTATCTATCTTTGATTGGTTAGTGAAATCAACTTGACCAGTTGTTTCTGTCATTCCTGTCATGGTGTTCCACAAACGGATTGTCTGATCAGCTGAGCCTGAGACAATGTGCTGGCCATCTGGAGAGAATGCCACAGATGTGACAAAATTTGAGTGTCCATGAAATGGGCCTGCCACTGTCTCTCCTGTCTTGGCATTCCACACAATAATTGTTCGATCATCTGAGCCTGAGACAATGTGCTGGCCATCTGGAGAGAATGCCACAGATGTGACCCAATCTGAGTGTCCATGAAATGGGCCAGCCACTGTCTCTCCTGTCATGGCATTCCACACAATAATTGTTTTATCATCCGAGCCTGAGACAATGTGCTGGCCATCAGGAGAGAATGCTACAGATCTGACCCAATCTGAGTGTCCATGACATGGGCCTGTCACTGTCACTCCTGTCTTGGCATTCCACACAATAATTGTTTGATCAT